>PVJH01026701.1:0-29709 GCA_004026705.1 Nesogale talazaci
AAAAAAAAAAAAATCTGCGCCATTGGACTGAGAAGCAACATCCTGATAAATGGAGGAAATGGCCAAGTATTTTCTTTTACTTGGATCCACAATCAACCCCTTTAAAAGCAGTGGTCAAGAAATCCGACTCTTTCCTTGAGAAATGTTGCTGCCAAAAGACCTACTTAAAGTGTCAGAAAGCATAGCTGTCACTTGGAAGTCTCAGGACACAGTGTCCACGCCAGAGTATTTTCTATGGCCTTTGACTGGAGAAGAATCGATGCATTCAAATTATGGTGAGAGCAAATAAGGGTCGGTTTCTATAATTTCTGCTTTTATTTTAATCTCGTGTGATATACACCTTATAACTTCCCTACAGATAATAACTGTATTATCTATTTTCTAATCAGTTAAAGACTGACCAAACTCAAGATTGACCCAATTCACTGCCATCAACTCAATGTGGACTCCTATTGACCCTATAAGGCAGGGTAGAACTGTCCGTGAGGGTTTCCAAGACTGGCACTCTTTACAAGAGGAGACAATCTCTATTTCTCCTCCAGAGTTACTGGTGGTTTGGAGCTGATCGACTCATGGCCATTCTGCCATCAGACGGCCAAGATGGACAGATATAGAATTTGATCATCTTCAGAGGGGCTTTAATTGTTCAACCTCCTACAAATTGATCCCCAGTACTGACCCTCAAGCAACCTTTCAGCAAGCAGCACCAGAAAGGACCTCCCTCTCATGTGCTTACTCGGGCTAGCTAAAACATTCAGAACACCAGCTCCTAACACCTCACTCTTTTGTGTGTGTGCGTGTGTGTGGATTCATATATATACATAAAGTATGTATAGAGAGATATACTATCCCCGCCCACCCCTTGCAAAGCTACTGGTTTTATTGCCATGATACCCCTACCACATCCTGTTTCATATATTTCGTCCTCTTAAGTCTTGGCCATCCCTGAGAGTTAAGGCCAGTCCCTAGCTATGAGGTTGAAGCTACCTGAAGACAATCATTCTGACTCTTGGCCTTTCCATATAGTTCTCAAATGCCAGAAATTATGGTCCTGCCCTTCACCAAGCAAGTCAGGTATCCTGAGCAAAATTGGAACCATCAGTTCCTCTGGGTTTACTTCATGTACACATAAGCCTATAAACTACAACCCTAGAAGGACAGACTGTCCAGCCACCTGAATCCTTCCCACCCCCCACCCTGCAGTCAAACATCTTTCTCCCAGAGAGGTTATGGGAAGGAGAGGCTGGATTTATTAGCCGTCTCCTTGGCCTGCTGCTGCCTGACTTCCTTCAGGCTTACCAGACGGATGTTTAGGCGCCAGACACATATGCAGCCTGCCATTTGCGTGTCTGTGTTAAAGTTGACTTAATTAGGAGAGTTTACCTCAAATAAATGCTTAAATGAATTCTCTTAGCAGTGTAACATATTTTTTTTTGTCTACTGCCTATTGCTGTGCCTTGTGGCTGAGAAAGAACAGAGCAAATGAAGTGCACTGCAGCTCGGAAGTCATGTTTACACGCATTGATGTGCAGTAGGAAAAGAAAATGTGACTGGGGTCAAGTGAACTCCTGTAGGATAAATAGAGATAAATAATTCAGATTCTCATTATAATAGAGGCATATAGCTCCCGTGTGTCGGCGTGCCCCAGCCTTCGTGCGAATTGGTATGCAGTGGCTGTTCGGGGGCCATAGCATGTAATCTAGCATTAATATTAACATAAATCACAGGCAGGAATTAGCACTATTTCTAAAGTCTTATAGGATAACTGAATTCACACTATATTGTTTAGTCCTCCTGGGCATTTTCGTAATCGTGTAATAGAAATGTTGAGGTAGTTGAGATATTCTTTATATGACTCCTTGAAAGAATCTTTTAACACAATGTCTTTAGTAGACAGCTTTGATAGAAGGCGTTGAACAAAAAGAAATATGCCTATTTGGGTAATATGGGTATGTTTCATTAGCTCAGCCTGCAGCGATATGACATTACATTCTAAAAGGAATACAATTAATAACAATGAGAGAATTTTAGCTCTCAGAGTGTAGCTGGAGGAAACTGAGCTCGGTGTCAGGGCAATTAAGTCGAGGCTCCGCATTACCTTTGTCTGCACACCCTTAACATCATCCTGCCGCAATGTGTTGAATAGGTTATTTCTTTAGTGCAGAATTGGTAATTTATTTTGATGCTTCCTATAATTCAGACTACCATAATAAAAAAATTACACACACTCTCTCTCTCTTTCTCTCTCTCTCCAGGTAGGAGGAAAAAGTATTTAAAAATTACCAGCTAGTCAAAATGAACAGTCCTTTGGACTGGCATGGCTTCCATTCTTCTGTGAGGGAAGAAATGATTTCAAGAGGGACAAATGCAATAACTGCTTCAGACCAAATCATCCAATTGTTGTAACTGAGATGTTGAAAATAATTCAGCCGCATGAGATAGTCTACAGGCAAGATGGGAAGTTATGAAGCCTCATCTTAAATAGAAACAAATTGGGAAGTAAGTTATTCTTTGAGATGATGACGATAATCAACAGGGGTACCATGGCCTCCATGTTAACCATTATGTTGTATGTTAAAGCCCGGGGTGGTTCTGGAGCGGGCGGCTTCCCTGGTGCCCTGGTAACTAAAGTTTCTTGGTGATCTCCAAAGCAGGGCTCTCTTCCCTGGTCAGGTTTCAGAAACGTAACACAAGATAGAATGGTTCGAAACGTGAAAACTGCTCTTTAAAATGTGTGATCAAGACGCAGGTCTTAAAGTCCCATCTCTGTGAGTCCTGTCTGTTTCAAGCTTCGGGAGTCATGATTCTGTTTGGGCAAAAGGGCGTGGTGGCTATAGGTGGTGAGGAAGAGTGTGTGGGAAAAGAGAGAGAGAGGAGACATGGTTCAGTCTGGGCAAGATCGTTAGTTGGAGAGAGGGAGGGAGGGAGGCTATAAGAGAGAAAGGGGTAAAGAGTGAGAAAGAGGGGGAGAGCAAGAGAAAGATGGAGAGATTCGCACCAATCCTTCCTCCTGGCCCAAATTTACCCAGATGGACTTTTCTTGGCACGCATCTACAGCCCATAAGCAGGTGTCTAGAAATGTCTCTTGCTGAGCCTAAGCCCTGGGGGGATTAATACACAACTCCGTTTCCACTCATGAGTGATGTATTAAAATTTTGTAGCTAATAAATTCTTAATCGGAGAGGCTCCGGGTTATTCCTGACGTGCACAGTTACTTGGTTAATGGAACACCAGCCTGGCCCTCGTGTGGGCTGCCGGTTATTTTCTGCCCTCTTTTCCCAGCGCGGTCAGCCTGACTGCCAGCCTCCTCTTCCTGTGACCACTGTTTAGTTCTTGCATATATGCAGAAGCACACACCTCTTCAGACAATTAAATCACACCAAACTGCTCAGGGACTGTCGACCTGCGAGTGTTATGCGAGCAGTCCCCCTCCCCTGCTAAGTATTATTGACAAATCCATCAAAGGCAGTGATGCATTGGTTTCCACCTTACCTAGAAGGACACTAGGGCAGCGGTGACATGCTGTCACCGTGGTAACTGCGGCTGAAGTGAACAGCCTGTTGGGATAGGTGACCTCTGTTGGCAGTGTGCCTAGAGATGTCGCGCTTGCCTGGCAGCCATGTCACGGGTACCCCCAGGAGCAGCCCAGTGCCCTGAAATTGATTCATTAGGCCCTAAAGGTATCGATCGCTCCAATTTGCAGGAATTTATTATATTGATATTGGACTGATTAACATTTTGTGCCAGACTGGTTCGATATGTGCTTGTAACAGCTTTTAATGATTAATTGACTTTTATGATTCCATCTCAGGGCTGTCAGTGAGCTGTGAACGGGGGCAGACTCCTTCCTGGGCTGTCTCTCAAGTGGCCCAGGGCAGTGATTGAATACCTAGGAAATTAGTGTCCTTGCTGTCTCATTTTATGAAAGATAAATGCTATGACATTTAATGCAGACCTTAATTTAGAACAGAACTAAGCAGATCATTTTGCAATTTAATCATAAACAGGTAAATATCAAAACTTGTTTAGCATTTTACCGGTTAAGCACACAGGAAACAAGAGACGAAGCCGGGCAGGCAACCGGGGCGGGAAACCGGCGAAAGCCAGAAGAAAATCATCGGGCAGGGCTTTAATAATCGCCTAATTTAGGCGAGCCAACATCGGAGCCCATTTCACAGCCCACTGTACACTGCGCTCATTCACTCGGTGGCCGGCCAAGGGTGTGCCCGCTTGGCACGTGCTGAACAGTTAGCATTTACCTGGCCCCGCCACAGGCAGCCCGGCGATATTGCCTGGTGAGTCGAGGAAAATACATTGACGGATTTGCCACAAAAGTAAATAGTAGCATCGGAGAGACGCCGGAGTTTAATATGTGCCCTTGACATGTAATAAGGAGGATATCAGATTCAGCATGGTTTATGTGTTACCTAAAACAACCGTAAACATTATGAAAAGGCGGCAGGAGAAGACGAGGTTTCATTGTGCTCTCTAACAAGAGAAAGAGAGGAGCGCGGAGGCTGGGGGCTGTCAGCTCACACCTTCTTGCATTCATATTGAAAGCATATTTCCTTCCTTTCATTTTAATTAAAAGACTTAAGTTAGGGGAAAACTGTCTAAACATCATGTCAAATTATTCATGTTTGTACATATAAGGAATAAAGTGAAATCGTTCTGCTGCGTACGCGCCTCCTTTCTTCTTTACCCACTCCACCGTTTTCCAGCAAGTCGCGCGGGGAGGACGGCGGGCGTTATTTGATGTGCGGTTGTCAGTTGTTAATGTGCCACCTCACCATCGGCAGGATACATATTTTAAGGCCCCACTAGGCGACGAGCGCCCATCATCGCCTTTTCATTTCCCTCCCGGCCCTCCATGGGCGAGGAGAATACGAGGCCGCAGAGTCACCTTGCCAGGGAAGCAAACCTCAGTGCTTGGTTTCACTCAACTTCTGAGGAAGGCCCAGGCCACCTCTGGTCCTCAGTTCCCTAACATCATTTCCACCTGCGTTTGGGCTGATGATTGTGTGTTTGGGGCGCTTTTATCTGATGGAAAACAGGGCTTAATTAGGCTTCTCGGAAGGTATGGATGCATCTATACATCTATGCACATATGGGCCATCTTTGAATAGATGCATTGCCCCAGTATGATCTGACGCATCCTTAACTCACTGGCTGTTCCCCATGATGAGACTGATGGAGCTCCGCTTGCCTTTAGCTACATGGGGTATCATGACCTCCTCTGTTCGGTGCACAAAGCAGAGCGAGAACTAGAGTGCCGGAAACTTGAGAGTGCTGCCCTCCGTTTTGAAATTGAGAAAGTAGAGACATAATTGCTTTTGTTGGATTGGAGTCCCAAAGAGCAAAAGACTTAAAAAAAAAATTTTTTTCCCCCTTCCTTTGGATTTCCATCTTCTCTCTTTTTGGCTACTGTTCATTGTTCTGCAATATATCCCTTACAGAACAATCTTTTCTGAGCCAATATTTTCATATGCTGCAAGATAACTTGGATCCAGAGTATTTAATCTGATCCAACCCCACAGAAACCCATAATAGCCTATGACACCATGGCCTACAGATGCATTTTGTAGTGAGCCTTGTGCTGTGTGAGGGAGGAGCGGCTTCCCTCTAATGTGCCAGAAATGCTATGTCCCCAAGGCACCGAAGTGTGGGCAGTGCGGGCCTGGAAGGAGAAAGGGAAGGATCTGGCTCCTTCCAGAAGTTCTGCACCAGGTTCATTCTGGTGCGCTCTCACAGGAGTGTCTCTTCATGTCCACGCATTAGCTCTGTACACACACACACACACACCCACGCATGCACAGCCCACGGGCATGTTGGTGCTATGTTGCTGTGCTGCCAGGCCTCCTCCCCTCAGCAAGAACCTTGCTTCTCTTGGAGCTGCTCATCAGCATCGCAGAGTCCCCGTGCTGCTCATCTCGGAGTTCAGATTTCTCAGCTCGGTCAGAATAATCATTCTCATTTTTCCTGCTTTCATCCCGCCGGGAGAATTTTCAGCAGTAGCCCTTGAATGATGATTCTTCCTCCTTCCTCCCAATCAGTAATCGAATAACTTTCTGTATCTATTTTATCTTCTGACTCAGCTGTCAGATCCCTGTCATACAATTAGCAGGAATGTCTTGAAAATTTTAACAGGGGAAGAAAAAAAGTTGATTCCTCCAAGTGAACTACTCATAATGTATTCTCTCCAGAGTCTGTGGTTATTTGCCTTCAAACTGCTTACCTTTTAGTGAGCACTTCAACTCAGACAGAGGAAGGGACCAAAAAAAGTGGTAAACGATGTTATTCTAAATCAAATTCACATCTAAGAAAAATATTTGGAGACACAAGACCAAGGCAAACCAAAATCACTGTCATGAGGTTGATACTGAATCAAAATGACCTGAAAGGGCAGGATTGAATCGCCCCATAGGGCTCCAAGCACGTCAGCGCTATAGAAGCAGAGTGACTCAGTCTTCTCCGACGGCCAATTCTTTGTTGAGTGGTCAAGTGCTTTAACCACTGAGCCACTGGGGCTACTTCAAAGACACCAATAGACAAAACTTCAGTCATTCATTAAAAAAAATACTTTTCTCCATGTGTTTGATCAGGAAGAACTTTCAAAGAGCCACTCCTATATGGTATGGTCTATCTCGTGTTGTTATTAGGGACCATGGAGTGGGTTATGACTCATAGTGACCCCCATGTACATGAGAGTGAAATGATGCCCAGTCCTGCTCCATCCTCACAGCTGTGAGTCCCATTGTTCCAGCCATTGTGACAAGCCATCTTGTTGAGAGTCTTCCTCGATTTTGATGATGGCCTTCTACCTCTGGACAACATGGTACTCTTCTTCAGGAGCTGATCCTTCCTGATAACCCAGGCAAAGTACATGAGATGAAATCGCCTGCAACACTTCTTCCAAGACAAGATGTGTTTGTTCTTCTGGCAGGCCACAGTATGTTCAATACTCTTCCCAACATCATGATCCAGAAGCATCAGTTCTTCTGCGATCTTCTTTGTCCATGGTGCAGCTTTCACAGGCATCTGAGGCCATTGAAAAGACCAGGATTTGTGTCAGGTCCACTTTAGATCTACAAGTGACATCCTTGTTCTTCATGGTCATGATGCAAGACTACTTGTATGTAACAGAAATTCTAGTACCAGACATTTTCCACTTTTGATACTACCATTTCTATTATATATTGAAATTTTATTCAATCCATATTACCTTTAGAATAAATAATCAATAAAAGCATACATCACTTCTCAGCTGTTGGCTAGAACCAAGTGGAGAATCAACAACCAAATCCAATGTGATAGTTTGAAGATTTATCTATTTATTTATAATCATAGTTGCATGCCTTTCATCCAAACACTATTCCCATGAAAAAACGCATATGTAGGTATATGTTCATTGTGGAAAACATATTCTTTATTTAGTAACTTCACTAGCCACATGAATTGGTGCTAATCAACTTAAACCTAGTCAAGTATAATCTCTTCATTTAGCTCCATAAGGCATCAAAGGAAGAAACTAAACAAATGGACTTCATGGGCTTCCCTGTTTGGGTTGTTGGAGGGATGCTGACATCTCAGCAAGCATCAGTGTTTCTAAATATTTAAGCACTGGTTGAAATGTGTACAAAACATCTGGTTCAAGATGATATTTCATTTTCTATTCAAATGTTTCCGTGGTACAGACTAACAAACTAATTCTGGAGCCATGTCTGCCTAATTATCTCTTTTTAAAGCCAGCATTCCCACCCCCCTCCAAAGCCTCTGGTCACCTTTGCTACCTCCAGCTGAGTCTGGTTCTGTGCCCACAGCTGTGCCTTTCAGGGGGGTTGTGGCCTGAGGGTCTGTGCTCCTGGGAGTTGGTGTTTTAGGCTGTGTAGTGAATCACTCCCTTGGTCCCCATCTCTCCTTTCTTCTCCTTATTTTAATGAGGAGGTAGACATGGATGAGTAGAGGGACAAAACAAAACCAAATCTGGGTGCCATCACATGGATTCCAACTCATGGCGGCCCTATGTGGTCTGGAGCTGACCTGCATTCCACAGGGTTTTTCATCGTTTTCCGTGGGTTACCAGGTCTTTTTTCCACACCATCCCTGTGTGGGTCTGAACTGCAAGCTTCCAGTTTAAGGGACAGTTATAGAGTTGATTTTTCTCTTCTAGATTTTGTTCTAACCGAAGGAAGAATTCCCCCAGATCTGCCAGGACTTGGAAAACAGATGATTGGTCCCCATTTCTTGGTGGAGAAGTTCTTGGCAGATTGTATAGAAGGAATTACTCTGAATCATTAAGGCTCCACTACTAACAGTGAAGGTTGACGGATGAGTCTATCCAGGGGCACCTCAGAAGAAAGACTACTTCTTTCTTCTGGTGATCTACTTTTTTTTTTGCTTTTTTTTTGGGGGGGGGGGGTAGGGGGGCATCATGCCCTCTGGTGGTGGGAGTAGGAGGCCCAGCCTTTGCTCCAGTGGAGCTGGAATTGAACCTCCATCCCAGTGGGCCACAGTCCCACGCACAACCACTATGCCACTGGGGCTCAGCCCTGGTGATATACTTCTTAAAGAAATCAGCCATTGAAAACCCTAGGGACATAAGTCCAACTTCACCCTCACACACAGGACTGCATGAGCAGACAGCAGCTGGTTATTAGACGGCCAGGAACTTGGGATGGAAATCAGACTCTCAGTGGTGGTGTGATCTTAGGCAAACAGTTCACTTGGTGTTGCTCCATTGTCTTCAATGATACAGCAAAGTTCTTTCAACAGTAAAATGTTATCCCAAATCTGCTGTTTAATTCCTGTTCTGGGAATTAAACACCCACATATTACCTCCTATCCCGTGCCATTCACCGTTCAGATCCAGGTTATCCTGGCGTTTTAAAGGCAAGATTCTAGGGAGAGAAGAGAAAATAGAGACATACATGGAGGGAACTCAGAATTCCAACTCAGTTTTAGGACTGGCCAAAATTTGTGTGGTTCACAGCCAAATTCTAAGGACTTGGTGTTCTTAGATACTGTCGGTACTTGTGCCTGAACCGGCATGTCTGACCTGGAGCGTGCCGTGAAGTTAGAGAAGTCCATTTTAATGTAAAGTGACCAGATTTTAAGGGGGACAACATTGATGGGGAGAGAGGGGGTTCTTGATTAAAAATTTCGTCTATACAAGGCAACAAAAATGCTCATGGAATGCAAAAAATAGTACTGTAATATATTGATTTAATTTTAAAACACTGTAGGACACAGGACAAATAGTTAAAAAGCAGGACATCTGGTCACCTCATCTTAATGGAAACAGGTTTCCTGGGCAGGCTTCAACCAGGTTTCAAGTGGTGGTGCCAAGGAGAGCAGAATGCCAAGGGGAAGTGGATTGGAGAGACTGGAGAGTAACCGACATTCAACCTGTCTGTACTATAAACTTGGTTCTTTGCCAGGTCGACTCATAGGCATGATCTCAGGTGTGCTTGCTCAGTCAACTATTGATGAGGAAGACAGTGATGTGATCGGTCACAGTTATGTGAAATCAAGTTGATACAGAGATATGGACAGTAGAATGCAGGTGTGATATAATGGACCGAGCATTGAAAGGCCATGCGTTATCTCATTTAACCTTCCTGACAAACCCCTGGTGAGTCTTGGGCTCTTTAATGCAGCTGTGACCTCACTTGGGCTCTGGTCTCAAATTCACTCCCTTCGGCCTATGCCATAAGCCTGGACAACACCACAGATGGGCAAGCGCATAGACGTGGTGGGCGGGCAGAGTTGCAGGGCACAGAATGGGGTGTGGGACCCTGTGCACAGCCAAGGTGTAGGTCTAACTCCTAAAGGATGAAGCTACAGCTCAGCTGGAGAACTCTTAGTCACTGTTGCTCAACTCTCACTTATTCCTATCTCTACCTTGACTACTGGACTCCGGTCGCTCCTCCTGAGGGTCTGTTCCCTGCTGCCTGGGCTTCCTCTGCTTATTGCCTGGTAATCTGTCCTTGAGCCTTACCAGGGAGAAAGACTGGACCATCTACTCCCATATACAGTGAGAGTCTCAGAAACTGACAGGGGGTCGCTATGAGTCCGCCTTGAGTTTTGTCCGTGAGTCAGATGTGCCTGAACTCACTGTGCCACCTGCTGGCAGAGCACAACGGACCCTCCGTGGAAGCAGTCTGGAAGTTCCCTACCAAGTCAGTCACACTTGTCAAGACAAGTTGGCTTAATGCACCCATGGCATGATGACAGTCATTTGTGACTCAGCAAACCCAATGGAATTACAAAAGTGCTCAAAAATACCCAAACGGACCAGCTTACTTCCCAGTGTTGTTGTTTTAATCAATCGGAATTGCATTTATCTCTGAGGTTAGGAAATGTGGGTAGCAGGAAGTAGGAAAGCACAGAAACTTTCTCATTAGGGCTTGTTTGTCTCCCATGGCAGTTTCTGTTTTTCCCCTGTGTTTGGATATCTGGGAATATATTCTTCAAATTGCATGTTAATTACCACATTTGCGGCTTCCGTAGTATCAGGCATTTTCAGGAAATATTGCAGTTATAATTTCCAGATTAATAAAACTGGAGAGCAAGTTGACCCGGTGGACATGATTTACTGAACTTTTCAGAAAGCTTCTGATAAGGCCCCTCATAAAAGACTATTAGGGGAAATAAACAACCAGAAGGTAGAGAGCAAAATCCTGTTAATTACAGCTTCCGAAGAAGCTCCAGCAAGTGCAGAGATTCACAACGACCTGGTAGTTGTTTTGCTGTTTACATACTGAGGAATTTAAAGACCTAAATAAAAAATAACCCTTGAATTTCCATCACGTCTGATTGCCTTCGAAACTGTGAGCCTATAGAGAAATACCCAAAACCAGGGTTCTGAGCACAGCTCCATATAGAGAAACACACACACACACACACACACACACGCTGGGTGGTACACTACAATCTGAGTGGTAGATCTAAACTTAATGCTCTTTGTTTTGTTGCTGTTTTTTAAATTCTAGGTAAACTTCTTTAGGAAAAGAACATCTTTAGAAGAAGATGAACGCCTGCATAGAAAGAAAACCCCAAAGCCACAAGCAGACTAGGTAGCTCTTGAGGGGTGCCTGGGGTTTCCTGTGAACTGCCGGGCTCTTCATAGCTGAGGGAGGTGGTGAGCTGAGGTCAGGTCTCAAATGCACAGTATCGGAAGGCCCACAGTCTGCAGGGTCCTATGCTTTTAGCATGTCTAGCATGTAGGAAAAGGAGCCCTGTTGCCCTTGTGGGTTATATGTGGGCCTGAACTTCCAGGTCAGCAGTTCAAAACCACCCACTGCTGCTCAGGAGACTGGTGGGACTTTCTGCTCCACGAAGATTGTATACAGTCTCTGAAACTCATATGGACAGTTCTACCTTGTCCGATAGCAGCAGTTCTCAACCTGTGGGTCGCAACCCCTTTGGGGGGCGGGGTGTCGGACAATCCTTTCTCAGGGGTCGCCCGATTTATAACAGTAGCAAAATTACAGTGATGAAGTGACAACAAAAATAATTTTGTGGTTGGGGGGCACCACAACATGAGGAACTGTTTGAAAGAGCTTTGGCATTAGAAAGGATGAGAGCCACCCCTCTAAAGGGTTTATGAGTCAGGGTGAACTCGCTGGCAGGAAGATGACATTCTAGTGGAACTGTGTTGGACTATGTCTACACAGGCTCATTCAAAAGTCTGCTTTGTAATCTCCTGTCAAAATACCTCTGGACCCCAGTGGCACAAAGCTTAAGAAGTTTGAGTTCCCAGAGAGGCGCTGTAGAAGTAAGACCTGGCAACGTACTTCTGAAAAAGCAGCAATTGAAGACTCTCAGAAGGACAGCTTTACTCTGGCACATGAAATACTGCTTGAGTTTAGTCAACTATGGCCCCTGGCTTGCCCAGGTGTGTATTCCTTTGCTCCCCCAAATTCAACTTGCAGTGTTTGGGAGTGCAGGACAGGGGAGAGAATGCGGGTGGCCTCTGCAGACTGAACTGTGGCCTGGACCTCAGACCCGGCGCTTTGTTTCACAGTAATTCACTGATCTTGGCCTGAGTCAGAGCATGCCTTCAAAACAAATGGGAAGAAATTATTTTGAGGTCAAGCAGATATAAAATGTGTAACACAATTTAAGCAGACTTCTTAAAATCACTGAAGCATTGTACCTAGTTTAAGAGAAGGCTGCCATATGCAGAATAGCTGTTTTCAAGATGAGAAAGCCTCTGAGAGAAGATCAGGAAAACCACACGGAGGAGCTGAGAGAGAGTGGGGAAAACTGCCAGCCTTGGCCAGGGGAGAAAGAAGGGATCACATTTAGAAACTGGTGGAAGAAGACAGTAGATGTCCTATCGAGGAAGTTACTGGAGTCAGGGTCTCACATGGCTTGGAATTTTTAATTTAAGGGAGAAAACCCTCAACCCCCACTCCCAGCCCTTACATACACCTTATTCACAATTTTTAAAAATTCCTTGAAAAATAGAGAACACATTGTCCTCAGTAAGCTTTCAGCTCCAGAGCATCCATCAGTCTTGGAAGTGAGATCAAAGCTAATGAAGACTCTTTGATGGAACACATTGCAATCAGGGATTTACCAGTACAATTTAAGCACAAAGTCCCCTTGAAATAGTGACTTCCACAAGGATCTGCTGGGCCAGCTCAACGTAGGCATAGAAGCCAACTGAGGAGAGTATGATAACTGTTTCTGGGGATTCCAAATGAATGATCTTGAGGAGCACAGGATGATCATGGGGTATTATTATGAAGATGATTTCAGAAAACTGAAAACTACATTAATGAGACAAAGTCCAGCAAAGTTCTACCAAGGAATTTTTTTCCTTCACCTGTGAATTATTTCAGGGTATCAAGGACTGTTCTATGAGCATTCTACTGGGGAATGCTATCCCTATCCACACTACAATCCTAATCTTGCCCATTCAGATAGCTTTTTGTTCCCAAACTGAAAGAATTTTTTAAAGAAACACAATTAGAGTCCCACAGGGATGCAAAAGCCACCATTTTGATGCACTATAAATGCAAGGGTTCCGTTCTTTGAGGAAGACAGTAGAGAGATAGAAACACCTTCAGAATTGTATAGACCTAGAGAGAGGCACTATCAAAAAACAATAGCTTCAAATTTTGATAAATTTGTTTAGTAAAGGTTTCCAGGACTGAGCCCCAGTGGCGTAGTGGTTGTGCGAGGGACTGCGGCCCACTGGGTTGGAGGTTCAAATCCAGCAGCAAGGCTGGGTCTCCTACTCCCACCACCAGAGGGCAGTGATGCCCTTCCCCCCAAAAAAAACAAGCAACAAAATAAAAAAGGTTTCCAATATTTTGCAGCAATCTTTTTCACTTATACTCATAGAGCTATACCATGGGAGCTAGCGTTTCTTAAGCATCCACTTTGTGTAAATCTTCATTCAGCTCAAGTGATGTCAGTACAATATATTGTCATTGAAGCTCTGAGTAGTGCATAAAAATAGTCTTGGGCCCAAGACACTTCCTAGTAGAATGTCAACCACGGTCCTCTGCAGATGACCCCAAGACGCTGGCATTCCTCCAGGGTCATCATAGCCTAGCAGCATCATTCTAGACAGAATGAGTCTAGAATGAGTCTATTCTATAGACAGTCTGATAAACCGATTGAAACAGCTCCCTCCTCAGGCTGACTGCCCAGATATTTTCAGGGTGAAATTCAGTATATAAGATAAATGAAAGAGCAAAGCACTCCTCAAACTAGGGGCCCTGTCTTTGGGAAGTTGAATCATTATAAAAGTATTTTCAAGTCTTCTTTGCCTACTGGTGTTTACTTTCAGAAAGCAAGTGTGTTGCGGATGGAGCTGTGTGGCCTCTCCCAAAGGTTTGTTGAAAATCTAACCCTTGTACCTGGGAATGCTTTTATTTTCTTTTAGGTAGTTTGAACCAGTTCTTACCAGTGAAGTGTAGGTCCTGCTCAGAGTGATTTCTGATCAGATGGCAGGGTGACCACCCTGGGATGCATCTATAAGCAGCAAAGAAACACCAAAGGTTGCTGGTCTCGATAGAACTTAGAGGCATGAAATTCCAGCCTTCAGAACTGTGAGAAAATATGTTTCTGTTCTTTAAAGCACTCTCTGTTGTGGTGTTTGTTATGGGAAAAGTATCCCAAAATCATGGAGTCCCTGAGCACATCACTAGGTGGCTCAGCAGCAGGCCCTGGATTTCAAACTTCATATTAGCACACCTGCAAAGTTGGAGATGTAGTTAGTATATGCCATCCATTGTCTGGACAGCTTCCTTGTGCGGGGGCCATTGTCTCCTATATCTGGTTGGAGTTTTCTATGAATGACTCTATCATTTTTAATCCAATGAAATAACATTATTGTCGATGATTAATTCTGGAGGCTAATCTTAAAGTCCTCTATGTGGACTTTACCTCTCAAAGATAGCCGTCTAATTCAATCTTCATTACTCATCTTCCATCATTATTAATTTAACACGACTCATTTAAGTGGCCACGGCTTCAAAAATTGAAATTAGTAAATACACAAGTGACTTGGCATGCGCAAAATGGCAACTGCTCTCTCAGTCTAATGAAATGATATCCCTGGGAGCTATTGTTGATGTGATGGAATTGGATGGTCTTACTCCCCCATAGAAGGGTCCCTGGAGTGCAGTGCTTTCATATTGGACTTTGAACCACAGAGCCAACACTTCAAAACCACCAATCACATTGAGGAAGACAGATGGGCCTTTCTCCCCAAAGGTCCATAGTCTTAGAAACTCACCAGGGCAGTGCTACCCTGTCCCTGTCCCTGCTGACTCAGCAGGGACTCAATGGCAGTGACTCCCACATGAAGGCTGATGAGCAGTTCTACGCTCTTCTTCTTTCATTAGGACCATACCCAGTGCAGAACAGATGACAAAATTAGGACTTTAGAATATGTGGCTTTCTCTGTCCAGTTCCACCATGTGTGATAGCAAGAGGCTTTGGCACAGAAAAGTGAAGAGCATTTATGAGTCTATCTGAGTTGTAGTGGGCTTCTCCATCTCAGAGTTCAGCTCGTAGCATCAGTGGGTTTGGTCTGAGCATGGGTATGCATATCAGTGAGATCTCTCTCTCTCTCTCTCTCTCTTTATACTTCAGGAATAATGTGTTCTTCAATGAGCTATCTGTATTATGTGCTTTAGGTTGTGTCTAAATGATGTTGTTCTCCAACCCCTACGTGAAGCTTTCAGACAATGTGTACCATGTTTTTGTTTACTTAAAAACAGCTAGTTGATTGACTGAATTTTTAATTCTTCATAGGAATGTTTGATGTTGAGTAGATTGTGCCTTGATGTCCTCAAAAAAGAGAAATATATAAATATATGTCTTCTTCCATAAATATGTTCCATTTCCCCAAATGACTCTGAACAGAAATATGTTGATCGAAGAGACAATATTTATCTTTCCCACACAGACAATAGACTCATTTTCAAATACATGACCCTTACTTCCTCTTTGAGAAATGTATTCACTTAAATTTTTCTTCAGAATTGGGTTGCTTCCACCAGGAGGACATTTTTATTGCCACAAAATACATGAAATGGGCTGTCGGTAATGGGGCATCCCTTACAGAAGGGTCACTGGGAAGAAATGAACCAGTCAGAGTGCAGTGGAGCAATAATGAAACACACAACTTTCCTCTAGTTCTTTAATGCTTCCTCCCCACACCCCCACTATCATGATTCCAATTCTGCCTTACAAATCCATTGAGACCAGAGGATGTACACTGGTACAGAAAGGAAGTGGAAACACAAGAAATCCAGGACAGATGATCCCTTCAGGACCAGTGTTGAGAGTATCAATACTAAGAAAGTGGAGGGAACGTGGAGTAGAAAGGGGGAAATGATTACAAGGGTCTACATATAATGCCCTCCCTGGGGAACACACAACAGGCAAGTAGGTGAAGAGTGACATTAGACAGTGTAAGATATGACAAAATAATAATAATTTACAAATTATCAAGGGTTCATGAGGGAGGGAGGAGTGCAGAGGGAAGGGAAAAAATGAGGAGCTGACATCAAGGGCTTAAGTAGAAAGCAAATGTTTTGAGAATGATGAGAGCAACAAATGTACAAATGTGCTTGACATGCAATGAATGGATAGATTGTGATATGAAGTTATAAAATATTGATACACATTAATGTATACTAAAAATATAAAAAGATAATTCATTGAATTACATTCCACAGGGCTAGTATATAACAATAACTGCCATTGAGTCAGTGCAGACTAACAGCAATCGTACAGGACAAGGTAGGACTGGCCCTGTGAGCCTCCAAGACAGCAAATTTGGACATGAGTAGAAAGCCCTGTCTTTCTTTTGAGGAGCAGCTAATAACTTTGAACTGTTGACCATACAGTTAGCAATGCAGCGCATCACCACTACACCACCAGAGTAATTAGGGTGATTTAAAGAGATCCTGAATGGAAATTAAATACTTAGTGGATGTCAAGTTTGCTATTAGATAGCTCATAAATCATCTCCTTTAGTCCTCGATAGAATGCAAAAGTACATAAAACAAATAATTCACCATGACCGAGTGGGATTCATACCAGGGCTGCAGGAGTGATTCAACATATGAAAGACCATGAGAATAATGAGACCATATTGGCATAAAAAAATTATAAGAAGCACAGGGTTGAGCCCCTGTGGCATAGTGGTTGTGTGCTGGACTGTGGCCCACTGGGATGGAAGTTCGATTCCAGCTCCACGGAGCAAAGGCTGGGCCTTCTACTCCCACCACCTGAGGGCAGTGATGCCCCCAAAAACAACAAAAACAAAATTATAAGAACCACATGATAATATTGATAGATGCGGGGAAAAGCATTAGAAAATATCCAACATCCATCCCTGTTTAAGACACTCGAGAAGACAGGACTGAAAGGAAAATTTCTCAATATAATACAAGCAATAGAAGAAAAACCAACAGCCAACATGGTAGTCAATGGAGAAAAGGCGAAAACAATTCTAGTGAAAAAGGGGCCAGACAAGTTCGCCCTTGTCCCCACTCCTATTTGACATAGTACTGGAGATCCTAGCTAAGAACATAAGACAAAGAAAGACATCAAAGATATTTGTCTGTGGAAGGAAGAGATGAAACTCTCATTATTCACAGATGATATGATTTTATATATAGAAAATCCCAAAAGCTCCACAAGGGGAGTGCTGGAAGTGACAGAGCAGCACTTCTAAACCTGTAGGCTGTGACCTCTTTGGGAGTTGAATGACCCTTTCAAAGGGGTCACCCAAATCATAACAGTAGCAAAATTGCATTTATGAAGTAGCAATGAAAATAATTTTATGGTTGGGGGGTCACCACAACTTTAGGAACTGTATTAAAAGTTCATGGCATTAGGAAGCTTGAGAACCACTATGAGAGAAGAATATGGCAGAGTGGCAGGTTACAAGATTAATGAACAGAAGTGTATTGGACTGCTGTACACATGAACAAGACCATGAAAAAGGGAGATCAAAAAGGTGGTACCCTTCATAATACCCAAGCATAAATTGAAATATCTAGGAACATACTAAAAATACTAAAAAATATATTTGTATGAGGAAAATAACAGAACACAATAACAAGAAAACAAGAGTGACCTCAACAAATAGAATATCCCATGCTCATGGATTGGAAGACTCAATATGGTAAAGATGTCAGGTCTGCTCAAGCCATTATATAAATTTAATGCAATCCCAATACAATTACCCTCATCTTTCTTCAAAGAAATGAAAAAACTGATTACCAACTTCATATGGGGAAGAAGCTCTGTGTTAGGAGAAAACTCCTGAAGAGGAAGGACAGCATGGAAGGGCTTGCTTTACCTGACTTTAGCATCTATTATACAGCCACAATGGTCAAAACAGTGTGGTATTGTATAATGACAGATTCTCAGACAATTGGAAAAGAACTGAAACCCGAGAAATAAAATCTTCAGCATAAAGGAACCCAAAAAATATCAAATGGGAAGCTGATGTCCTCTTCAACAAGTTTGCTGGGGGCAGAGGGATGGGGGGGAGAGGGAGGGAGGGATATCTACCTGCAGAAACATGAAGCAAGACTCTTATCTCACTCTATGCACAAGAATAAACTCAAGATGAGTCACATACCTTGAGGTAAGCCCCTAAATATCATCAATGAGGGAATTGGGACAAACATGAGAACTTTGGTGCAGGGCATATATAGGGTATCAGAAATAGGGAAGGACACCACTATTGAGGAGACACAAATTGATAAGAGGGATATACTAAAGATAGAACACCTGTGTACATCAAAAGAATTCACCAAGAGTAATAAGAGAGCCCACAGACAGGGACCATATCTTTAGCAATGACACATCAGACACAGGCCTTATTACTAAAATCTACAATAATTTGCTAGCTTACAATAAGAAAAAAAGCAAAACTGAACCGCTCAGTAAGGAAGCGGGCAAAGGACCTGAACAGAAATTCAGCAAGGGCAGAAACCTGAATGGCCAATAAGCACAGGAGAAAATGTTCCTGATAAGAGAAATGCAAATTGAAATAACAATGAGATATCACCTAACGCCCTCAAAGATAGCTCAATTCGGGCTGAGCCCCGGTGGCATAAGTGGTTGAGTGCAGAACTGCAGCCCGTGAGCTTGGCAGTTCAAATCCAGCAGCGGCTGGGTAGCGCCCACGACCACCAGAGGCAGTGATGCCCACAAAAAAAAAAAAAAAAAGATAGCTCAATTCAAAAAATCAGAAACCAGCAAGTGTTGGAGGGGCTGTGGGGAGTTAGGAACTCTTGTCCACTGCTGGTGGACCTGTAGGTATATGCAATCTCTATGGAAATGGATTTGGCGATATCTAAATCAGATGGGAATTCAGCTACCATACAACCCAGTGATTCCCCTACTGGACATATACTCAAAAGAGGCAAGAAACAAACCAGGGCCAGATACCTGCTTTCCAGTCTTCACCATGGCACAGTTCACAATTGCATGTAGTTGGAAACAACCCAAATTTTCATCAGTGGATTAATAGATTTTAAAAACTGTGGTGCATACATACAATGGAGTACTATGCATCCCTAAAAAGCAGTGATGGACACATGAAACACATTGCTGCATGGGAATAATTGGAGGAAAGTATGTTAAGCAAAGTAAGCCAATCACAAAAGGACAAGTACAACATGAGTCTGCTGAGGTAAACTTAAAAATGCAAAAGGGCCATAGGGAAAAGCAACACATACACACATGCCTGGGACCAGGTACTATGACTTGAGGCAGACAAAATCCAGAGATACATATGACAGTTAATTAAAAAGGAAGGGACAAGAAAGAAGAAAAATAAAAAGGCATGGGTAGCAGGGAAACAGGGCACTTCTCGACCAAGGGGAGGGTGTTGTCTATATTTCCATAGGAGAGAGGCAGACAGACCAGACTTCGACCTGGTGTGCCAAGACATGAGTGCAACCTACTTGAATGAAGCAGGGAACCAACAGAGAGCTCTGAGGGGCTGACCACAATCCCAACTACATAGACCCCTACCCCCTTATGACCTGTCAGAGAACAGCACTGAAGCTGCAGCTCAGGGAGGGGGCGCTTTTGACCAGGAGCAAACAACAAAGTCCCAAGGACAATATTCCTGCTCAGAGCAGCCAATGCACCGAGAAGACCATAGGACCAGCCCTACAATGAGTCAAGAGGTCCCTCACTGACCCATAGCACTACAGGGGACAACACTGCAGACACAGTGTAAGAATTGTGTCCGATCTGACCTCACCACACTGGGACAAAACACTAAGGGCGTGCAACAGAGCAGCAACTGGAACAAAGCAATGAAGCCCTCTGAGAATACCAAAAATAGACTTTGGGGCCTGGGTATGGCACCCTCTCAGATTTGACTGGAAAACACTCCTAAAGTTCAACAAACAAAGCTCGAACTACTTATAGGTGTGTGGTTGTTTTTGCTTTCTTTTTTTTTTTTTTTTTTTGCTTTGTCTTGTTTTTGTGCTTATTACTGTCTCTGCATGTCTATCTCGATAAGATAGACAGAATAAACAATCCAAAGGAGAAAACAACACCAGTGCTGAAGGTTCCAGAGGACATGGGAGAGGGGAGGTGAGGAAAGGAAGGGAAGTGTTAACAAACCCAGGGACAAGGAAGCAAGAAGTGACCGAAAACTGATGTCAAGGTGAGCATAGGATGCCTGGTGGGTCTTAATCAGGGGCAGTGTAGCTGAGAGAAATTACTGAAACTCAAATGAAGGCTGAACATGATAGTGGGTCGAGTGAAAAATAAAGGAAATAGAGGAAGGAACTAGAAGCCAAATGACATTTATAGAGGTATAAATACCACCACTTACATACGTAAATGTATTTTATATAAAATGATAGGGCAGTAGATCTATGTGTATGCAATTGTGAACTAAATATTAAGGTAGCACATAGACATTGGGCGTCTACTCAAGTACTCCCTCAATACAAGGACACTTTGTTCTAATAATCCAACATTCTGTGATGCTCTCCCTCCCTACATGATCCCTGAAGACAAAATGAGTGCATAAGCAAATGTAGTGAAAAGCTGATGGTGCCCAGCTATCAAAAGATATAGCCTCTGGGGGCCTTAAAGGCTTGAGGATAAAGAATTGGCCATCTAAATGAGCAGCAAAAAAGCCCACATGGAAGAAGCTCACCAGCTTGTGTCATCACGAGGTATATGTGGATTCAGGTATCAGGCATCAAAGACCCAAAACAAAAAAAAAAACACACCATATCAATGTGAATGAGGGGAGCATGGAGTAGAGAAGCAAAGTCCCTCTGTAGACAATTGGACATCCCTTCACAGAAGGGTCACAAGGAAGAGATGAGCCAGTCAGGGTACAATACAACCCCAATGAAACACAGCTTTCCAGGCTGAGCCCCGGTGGCGTAGTGGTTTTGCGTGGAACTATGGCCCACTGGGATGGAGGTTCAATTCCAGCAGTGGGGCTGGGCCTCCTACTCCCACCGTCGGAGAGCAGTGATGCCCCCCCCCCCAAAAAAAGAGAAACACAGCTTTCCTTTAGTTCTTTAATGGTTCCTTCCTCCCACTTTCATGACCTCAATTCTACCTTACAAATCCAGCTAGATTGGAGCGTGAACACTGATATAGATAAGAGCTTGTAATACATAGAATACATGATAGACAAACCCCTCAGGACCAATAATGAGAATAGAGATACCAAGAGGGTAAGGGAAAGGTGGGGTGGGGGGGAACTGACCACAGTGATGTACATATACTTCCTCCCTGGGGAATGGGCCACACAAAAGTGGATAAAGAGAGACAGCAGTCAGTGTGAGACATGAAAAAAATATATTTTTATACATTATTAAGGATTCATAATGGAGAAAGGAAGAAAGGGGAGCAAATGACCTGATACCCAGGGCTGAAATAGAAAGAAGATGTTTTGAAAATAATGACAAAATATGTACAAATATGCTTGACACAGTGGGTTGATATATGGATTGCGATAAGAGTTGTAAGAGCCCCCAATAAGATTATTTAATTAAAAAAAAGTAAATTTTAGAAATTTAAAAAGAAACAATTGAAACAAACAAACCAAAAAGTTCACCCATTTGGCCCATGGGGGGACAGGGGCATGGAGATTCAGATTCCCCAGAAAGAGGGAAATTTTTTAAACTCCAAAGATTTTGTATACTTAGACTTATATGCTCAGAAATATGCTGGGCATGGCAGGCCTTCTTTATCTCAGGCATGCCTGATAGCACTCTCCTCTTTCAGTAGAATCAAGCAGTTCCTCGGATAAACAGAGTTGCTGCCTGGGATGTCACGCATCTGAGATTTTATGTGGCCATGGCAAGTACAGAGTGGTCCAGGGAAGGGTCGATCTTGCCACTTCTGAGTTCAACAAGGGTCGACCCCAGGTCTAACATGTGCTAGGGGTACCCTTCCCAAAATAAGCAGGGTGATCACTACACACGAGAGAGAAAAAAACCACCTTTCTTCTTATCACACCTAGCCAGGCCACCAAGGTCAATGTGGCTACTTCCCTTTGGATTCTGATAGACTGATAAAACCCAAAGTGACAAGGTGAGGCTATTGGATGATTTATTTGGTGATGCATTTTCAATTGCCTTGTGTTCAGGCGAAATCTGAACAAGGACTAAGAAACACTGCAGAACAATTGATACATTTGAATTAGTGTTGGGGAAGAATATTGAATAGACCACAGATTTCCAGAACAAACAAATCCATCATGGAATAGCCAGAGTGTTCCCTGGAAGTGTGTATATTGAGACTATGTCTTGTACTTTGGATATGATGTCATGAGAGGCCAGTCCCTGGAGAAGGTCATCATGCTTGGCACAGTAGAGGGTCAATAAAAAAAGAGAAGGGTCCTCAATAAATTCAATTGACCCAATAGCTGCAACAATGGGTTCAAACGTTGCAATGATTATCCCAATGGCTCTAAGAGGGGGTGGTACATTATTCTGTTGCATATAAAAGTGCTATGACTTTGAACTGACTATATGGCACCTTAAAACCACCTGTATTTATAGGGGGGTGGCAGATGGAATTCACTGTCATCGAGTTGATTCTAACTCATAGGGACCCTGTATCAAGGTTCTCAGGTTGCAAATCTTTTTTTTTTTTTTTTTGGTTTGTTTTTGGGGCATCACTGCCCTCTGGTGGTGGGAGTAGGAGGCCCAGCTTTGCTGCTGGATTTGAACCTCCAACCCAGTGGGCCGCAGTCCTGCACACAACCACTATGCCACCGGGGCTCAGCCCCAGGTTGTAAATCTTTACAAGAACAAAGAGCCTTGACTTTCTCCTGAAAGGTCACCATTTCAAAGCCACCAGCTGTTCCCAGGAAGAAAGTTGAGGCTAGACTGTCTTCTTCCATAAGGCTTACAGCAGTGGTTCTCAACCTTCTTAAGGTTGTGATCCTTTAACACAGTTCCTCATGGTGTGGTGACCCCCCCAACCATAAAATTATTCTCAGTGCTACTTCATAACTTGATTTTGCTACTGTTCTGAATCAGACAGTCCCCAAAGGGGTCGTGACCCACAGGTTGAAAACTGCTGTTTTAGTCTCAAAAATCCTATGGCATCTTTCTGCTCTGTCCTATTGCGTCACTATGACTCAGAACCAGTTTTGCGATTGGCTTGTTAGTTTTATTATTCAGCTACATCCGTTCCTTACACTAAAGATTTGGCAAATTTTGTAAAATTTGCCATTTTGTTCCATTCAGCAGGCATCTACTTGGTACTTGCTGCCAAAGTGTCAAGTAGAAATACCAAAATGGAGATGAGAAATTGCCTGCTGGACCATTTGACCTCGAGGAAGTCCCCTTTCAATGTGGATCTCCAAGACCTGGGTCTATGTCACCTTTGAGAGGACTCCCAACCCCCGTGGAGACACACCAGCCGCGCTGAGTAGCTATGGGAACTTGGCTAAGGATGAAGTAAGTCCTCTGTTTTTCTCATGTGCTAAGTGCGGTGGTACAATGGTTAGCAATTCTTTACAAACTCATTGTGTGTGGTGTGAGAAAGAGCTGTGCTGGTCTGCTTCTGTCTAGATAATAGCCTGGGAAACCGCTGTGAAGCAGTTTACCTGCGTCTGTAAGATCTCCACGAGTTGGAATTAACTCGACAGTAATAACTTTGGTCATATTTTATTATAGCTAAGACTTAGATGATAGGGCCTCATAGGAGGAATTCAACATCCTATTATGAACTCTGTATATTGAGTTATTGTGAGAGCTGTATAGAGGGGGTTTCAGAAAATTCCTGGGGGCATTCTACTATCCTTCCATTCCATTTTTCCATAAACCTTTTAAAGCCTATTTATTGGAGGTTCCCCCAGCCCCTCAGTGTCATCCAGTAATTTCTGAGTCATAGGAACCATAGAGGTCAGGGTAGAACTGCTGCAGTGGGTTGTGGAGACTGTGGAATCTTGAAGGAAGTCGAAAACTTTGTCTTTCCCACTTGGAGGGGTTGGTGGTTCTGAACTACTGACCTTTCCATTTCTAGCTCAAGCAGGCCTCCTCTATAATAAGCTACATTTAACTTCTATTGAACCCTGTTGCCCTTGAGTTGAGTCAGACGTAGGAACCCTATCAGATCTGTATGGTGGCCGACTGTCATCACATCTTTTTCACAGAGAGCATCCGGGGGTGGGAGTGGGGGGGTCCTACCACTGACCTTTTGGTGAGCAGCTGAATACTCAACCATTACATCACCAGGCTCCTTTCATCAAAATAATTTTTTTTAATTAACAAAAGTTGATGGAAGGTTGCCGATGAGGACAATTGAAACCAAACATTTTGAGCTGGGCTAATTTAGGAAGAATGAATTCAAAGTGCTTGGATCTGTGGGAGGAGGGAGGTGGTGAAGGAGGGAGGAGAAAAGAGGGAGGTCTCTTAGCCAAGATTTGCAGGTGTTAAACACAAACCCCACATCCGCTCCTGCCTCTCTCCTTAAGTTGGAGAAGGAAGCACGGTGGGCGAATGGGTGGGTAAGGAGTGGCAAATTCAGCCAGAAACCAAGGGCTCCATATGACACATTTGAACAGCTCATCCCTGCGCATGCTTTCCTTTACCAAGGGGGCTGGTTGTACAGGCACGTTTCCTTGCATCCAGATAACAAACTGATGCCTTGAAAGACATTTCTTTCTCTCTTTCTCTTTTTTCCCCCGGCTCATAATCAAGTTCTGTGCTTTCCAAGATGCAGAAATTCTTAACAACAGCAACAAATGTACTCACCGTTTTCTGAAAGCTTTCCAAATCACGGCAAAATCAAGGACAACAAGGTAGCCGAGCCCAGGACCAGCCTGGCATCAGGGATGTTTTTATCTCACCCGGCAGCATTTCTTATGATTTGAAACCCATACGAATGTCTCCAGTCCCTTAATCTGTTAGACCTCCCTAATATGCTGGAACCCTTTGCAAAGCATTGAATATTTGCCCTGCTAGCCTCCCCTCCTCCCCCAAGAACTTGCAAAAATATGCCCATTTTGCACCCGGAGCAAGGCTGCCTCTAGAAAGAGCAGGGCGTGTGCCTTTCAGATGAAAGGTGTCTTTTTAAAGTGCAGCATTGTTATTATAGGCATATTAAATCTGAAATGGATGCACTTTGCAGAGATAATGAATGATAGCACTTCCTTATTGTCAGGACTCACTTTTCACTCTCCTGAAAAGCGGGTGCTGTACAGCTTAGGCAGGATCCTACAAAAGGAAATTTCAAAATTATTTAAATACTTAACTATTCCTAATTGTTACTCAGAATAAAAGGTTGTGCTTCTTAAGTGTCCCCCCTCCCCTCCTTTTAACACTGTTTTTAATACCTCCACTTAAAGCCTGAAAATAAAACGCGTTTGCATATGAATGGAGAGCTGTGTGTTGAGAGGTGGATCCCGTGGGCTGGTGGTGGGCCTGGGTGTTCCTGAGCACGGCATATTACACACACCAGCAGAAGTAGATGGGATGGGAAAAGGTCTTGGGGGATTCTGCAGGGGATACAAGGAATATGAAACTTTCTCCCTGAACCTGAAAAGTTGGAAATTCCATTGCTGAGATAAGATATAAACAAAGGGACTTCAGAAAGTTCAGGGGGGGGGGCGGGGGGAATTTTTTTTTTCATTTTTTTCAACGAACTTTCTGAAGCTTTCTCCTATGATAGGAACAGTCCATTCAATTGCAGCCTGGAATCCAGGCTCCAGATAGGGTGCAATTCCACATCTCCGCTGTAGACTGCTTTTTCACTAGCATTCTTGGTATTTACCTTCTCTGTGACACATGGGGAGGAGCCCAGGTAGTGAAGTGGGAGATTCCCACAGTTGGTAACTACACAGTCCACAGCTCCACGTCAAAAGTGGAGGCTGTCTGTTCCCCCAAAGATTTACAATTTCAGAAACCCAAATGGCTTAAATCAGAGGCGCTCAATATGTCGATCGCAATCTACTATTTCAATCACAGTGTGGGTAGATGGCATGACATTAAAAAAAAAGACGTAAGCCTAGCATCAACCCCATCGTTTAATTGAAATACAGCGTAGCCAGTGAGATGCAATCTTAGGCATCAAATGCATGCGCAAACTAACTGTGCCAATTGCAGCAAAACTGAAAAGATAAGTTATTGCCAATTTTTAGACCTTGTTTTTTTCCTCGTAAGCCTTGATAGGGTATTAAAATGAGTGGGGGAGCTGGACCAAGAAAGAAGACGAAAATGTATCACTTTCATATGGGATGGGAGATTTTGACACCACAAGCCCACATTCAGCTGAAGTCCAGAGTGCACAAACAGTTCTGGAGCTAACTTGCAGAGGGAAAGTACCCAGACATGAGAAAGTGAGCTACCTCCTTGACTACATTATTCGACTCTACTTATTTATGTGAGCCAGCTTTTCCCCACATAAAGATCATTAAGTCCAAGTACAGGTCCACCATGACTGATGATCATTTGGAAGTGTGCTTGAGGCGGCCTGTCAGCAGCTACTGTCCAGACTATGCATCCCTGGCTCATTCCATCCCGTGCAAGTCATCTGAGTCAACTCATGTAATGACAAAAAAATGTACAGAGTTGGTTGTGTTGTGTTCTGCAATATGTACTCATGCAGTTATGCGAGGTACATAAACATACATTATACATATAAAGAATTCTCGATGCATTTATGAATAAATGTAACAAAATATATGCTTTGCATTTTTGCAGCTGGGAGATCATTTTGACTTGATCATTTTATAAGTAGCTCTCATGCTGAAAAAGTGTGGGCACCTCTGGCTTAAAATATTCTTCCCCTTTTCTGCCCTCATCGCAGATAGAACCCACCCCCCTCCCTGGCTCCCTAACAGTTTGAGGCTGGACCCTACATTTTGCACATGCACTGCCTCTGCTTTCCTTGACCTGGTTCTCAACACAAACTACATATTTAATATGCAGCAGGGCATGCTTTAATCTGTCCAGTTTTTAAAGATTTGTAACTTCCCTATTCAGAAGCCTTGGTGACAGAGTGATTCTGCCTCGAGCTGCTAACCACAAGATCTGCAGTTCAAAACCAGCATTCTTTCTACTCCCTCCACAGCTGCAGTCTCAGAAACTCACAGGGCAGGTCCACCCTGACCTCAAGGGTCGTTAGGCATCTGCCTCAACTTGACGAGGACAGTGAGGTTGATTTGTGCTTCCCTATTCCAGACCAACAAACCAGCTTTTCTGGGAGTTTTTCCCAGCGCCTTGTCTCCTGGAACACTTTCCAAGAGTTTTTTCCTGTCCTTTCAGAGTGGTGATTTCCAGGACAGAAGGGCCTCCACTCTGGCAGATTAACTGAAACTTCCTGCCTGCGACCCTTCAAAAACATGCCGGCATGGCCTTGTTTCCCACCACAACCCAACACCCATGTAAGCCTTTCTGAGTCAAAGAAAAGCTCTTTGTAAGCTGATGGCCCAAGTCCTTGTGGGTTTTTCATAGACTGAGAGCATTTTGCTTAATTCAGCTGAGACCATGTGTGTCCTGCACCTACTGTCATTAGTTGCAAGGTTGGAGTTGCTGGAACAGGGTAAGCAGGGAGACGGTGCTGCAGACATAAATGCCATGGTACCCTTCGACTTCCTCGGCCCATGGGGTTTCTGACATTCTTCATGTGCTGGTTTGAGGCCCACCATCGAGCGCTTCCTTAATTGATGGGCAGTCGCAAGTATGGGGTTTGGAGTGCAGAGGAGTGGTTTCCTGCAGTGGCCATATAAAGCCCAACCACCTAAGGCCATCAGTGCAGTGCCCAGAGAAGGAATCCTTTATTTGCCACTGAGGGAACTTTGAAGGCAGACTCAAGGTTTAGCAGTATTGAATTCCTTGAGTTACCACTCCACACTTGACCAATCACTCTTGACTGCTGGGCCTCTCTGTCCTGTGGTCTAACCCTGAGTTTGTGCTTTGTGGATATGTGTGTGTGAGTTTGATTCTTCACCATCATCGTCCCTGTCCCACCTTCCACAATCCTTCCCTTATCAACAATACCTGACTGGCATCCTTTCTAACATAAGGAGCCTCTCATCAGTCCTTACGAAAACAAACAAGCAAACGACTGTCATTCCTAAGAGGTGTGGCAGAGTAGTGGGTTGCGTGTTGGACTGCTAACCACCAGACCAGCAGTTGAAAACTACCAACCACCCCTCAAGAGAAAGATGAGGCTTCGTAATCCCGGAATGATGGACAGCCTGTGAAATGCACTGGGTTAGGTTGACTCTGTCCTATAAAAGGCTGCTAGAAGTTGGTCCCACAGATAAAAGAAATCTACATCATCAGTAACAATTGGATATGAGCAACTTATCATAAGAAGGTGAGAGTTGCATAAAATATCTTTCTTCCCTCATCCTTACCCTCATCCAATCCAGTTCTTAAGTTACTGACAAGTTTAGCCATTCTAACCAGGCATGAAGCTAGGTATTGTACTCCCTGTTATTATGGATATAGTCTCGCTTCCCACCAATGCCATGGCTTTTTCATATCCCCTTCTTGCTCTCAGCTGCTCATATCCACCCCAATAGTCTGAGTTGAAAAGATATTCACTGCTGACTGTTTGAGAACGCTACATGTTGGCTTCCTCTCACTGAACACACCAATGGCTCTTGGAGAACAAAGATGTTTGCTTCCCTCCCTGTGCAGTGAGAGCAGAGAGCTGCATTTGTTAGCCTCTCCCAGATGCTGAAAGAAGGGAAATAGACTGAGAAGGGTAAGTTGATCATCCTCCAATGCTACTGTGTAATCCTTCTGACTCTCCCTTGCCAGATCTTGTGAGCGTGATAACATATTGCATAAATCCCCTACAGGAGGAGACCTGCCCATCTCAGCAGAGCCTAATGATAGACCGTTTATGCCTAATTTGGAGCTGGGGGGCGGGGGGAATGTTCAGTTTCTCTACACCGAAGGTGATCTGATTCACATAGCCCAAGGCCAAGGTTACAGTAGACATGTGAGGGGTAGGGGGAGGCAGGGTGAGCAAGTGCTGTTGAAGCATAGTTCTGTGTGACCCGTGCCCTACACTCCACCCCTTTTAATCGCCCTGGCAGTGCAATGGTTAAGCACTCAGTTACCAACTGAAAAGTCAGCAGTTCCGACTCAGTAGCAAGCTCTGCGGGAGAAAGATGAGGCAATGTGCTTTCGTCAAGATTACAGGTGTGGAAACCCCTGTAGGGCTGCTGAGTCCAAACCGAGCAGCCGGCAGTGGGTTGGGTTGAGTTTGAATGGCCCTGAGCACTGGAGGTGGGCCTCTCACGGACCTGCAGGCTATCAAATGCTGGCTTATTTTCTTCAGTCCTTCCACTTAATCCATTTAGGGGTAATCCCTGCAATTCCCTCAAGGAAAGCCCTGTTTTTCACAAAGACACCAAGTGGGTCTTTCTCCTCCTCGCTGCGAGGTGCTTGCCTTACACATGTATGCAGGGAGCATTTCCCCACTTGGACCTATGTGGGTACCGAATTATATTTGGATGGCTACTATTTTCAGATATTCAATATTGGGCTTACTTGCCAGTATGACCTGTCATTTTTTACCATCAGTCTGGAATTCAGTTCTTATCCTAATACCCTTTTGGAAAGCATTCACTTTCCTTCTGGGATATTTCTTCGTGGTTCTTTTCTAGAGGAAAAAAAACGTGGAGTGAAAATGTAGGCAAGAGTCTCACGTAAGAAGAGATACCTAACTCTGAAGGCACTGAACATGTGAATTTGTGAC
>PVJH01026702.1:0-29714 GCA_004026705.1 Nesogale talazaci
AGATGCCCATCATTCTGTTGTGCTCACGCATCTGTTGCTGCTGCTCTTCGTTTGCCCCTGGGTTGACAGCTCCCTGTCTCCTGAGGTCCAGAGGTCCAGGGGACATGCTCTGCACCTGGCTCTTCCTTCCTGGTGGTAATGAGCCTCCCCTGTGACTCTGAGAAGGCTCGTTTTCTACCCAGCAGGATGGCAGAAGTGAGGAATGCCTTCATTAGAGCGCTCCAGTCAAACCCTGCTGAAGTCAACCTCAACGAAATCAGATAGCCTCAGCAGCATCTTCCCCGACCCATCAGGCAAACGGAAGCACACCTCATCCCCACAGTCCCACCCAGGAGTGAGGTGGGCGGCGTCACAAAGACCAGATTAAGTAATTCACCGCACTGTGATTCTCTGCCACAACAAAACAAATGCAACCAAGAAGAAAACAAGAGAATGTTAGTTACACAAGGGAGGGAGGCCTCTTCTTGGAAACTCGGAGAGACGAGCTGTGATAACTGTCTGGTCTCCATTGTGTCGATGCCCTGACTGCGGAGCTGAGAGGGAACCCCCTGCCATCCTGTGGATTCTGGCGCACGGAAACCCTGCAGTACCGACGAGCGCTGTCCCTGGGGGTTTAAATCCGTATGGGAACAGGAGGCCTCCTCCTTCTCCCTTGGAACCGTGACCAGCACTTGGCGGTCAGCACTGCAACCCACGATGCCCCCAAGGCTAGCGAGATACCAGAACATGACGACAGGGCAGTCACCCCAAGCAGATTCCCGTTCAAACTGCCCGTAGGTTCCCAAGGCAGCCCACTGTGCCTTTCTCTCTCGAAGTGACCGGTGGTCCCCGCCCCACGGATCTTCCCGTTCATGGCAGAACACTTCACCAGGGCGCCTGCGGCCTTGTATCCCGCTGCCCCAGATCCCTTGTGGCTCCCGGGTTTTGTGGGAGCAATTAGTGCCGGCAGTCCACCTGTACCACGCCCTGGCCCCCGTGCGGCTCTAAAGTTACCGGGAGGGAGGGCTGTGGTTTCAGGGCTCAGGAGATCTGGGCTCCCCAAAGATCACAGATAAGTGGCCCAGCACCTGCCCTCCGTCATCAGGGAGAGACGAGCTGTGAGCTCACAGTGGGTGTGCTATACCCGGAGCTTCCACCTCCTCTGGGTTTTTCCCACTCTGACTGTCACCCCTAGGTGGCACCCTTCCTCAGCCCAAGTCCTAGCTGGCCCTGGCCCTGCCCTGCTCACTGACGCCCTGTGATGTCTCTGTTACCCTTCCAGGGCCCTGGACGCAGCCGTTTCTCTCGGAGGTGAAGACTTGACCCCGTTTTACGGTCTGGTGTCTGGCGGCAGGGAAGGAGAGTTCTACAGGGTAATTGTCTTCAGAGCAAACACTTCACAGCTAGTTACCCGTGTGAGACAGACCCCCCCCTCCACCCCACTTCCCACCCCCGGTTCCCCGCCGACTCTCTCCCCACTCCTGCCCACCTCCGCCGCTGCGTACCACACGGGCTTTCTAGAAAACATCCTTGAAGTCTTCATGAGTGCTGCAGACCTCAGCACGTGCGAGCTGTGCTCCCCTTGTCTGCCCTGCAGGAGCTGGAGGACTATTTTTACTACTCTCAGCTGCGCAGTCAGGGCATCGACACAATGGAGACCAGGCAGTTATCAGAATGCATCACCCTCTCGGAGCTTCCGTATGTCATGAGAGCCATCGGCTTCTACCCCTCCGAAGAGAAGGTAGGTGGGGCAAAAGCGGGAGCCATTGTGGGACAGCTGGTTGATTTACACACCATCGTAGGTCGCAGTGAAGACGCGACGTTATCCTCGCATAAAGAGAGCAGGGCCAGGCTGTGCGCTTCCATGCAAAACAGACGCCATGCGAAGGGCCGTCGCTGCTGAGAACCGTCCGCACTCTCGGTGGCGAGGAGAGAAGGCCTGGCACGTACCGGGGCGAGTCGGGGAGCAGAGTCAACCTCTGTAATCATTGTTGAAAGTTACCAGGATCATTAGGCTTCCATGGAGCCTACGCTGCCCTCCCGAGGATTAACTGGGGCCTCTTTGGGAGTTCAGCCACAAGCTCGGTAGATGCAATCTCCCCTCATGATGAGGTCACAAAAACCCCAGCCGTGAGGAGTTGCAGCAGGGCCAAGAGGCACCCCAGGGGAAATGCTCATCACGTAAACGTTGCTTTTATTTTCTGACTCAAAAGAGTCCACCCGGGCTGAGCCCCGGTGGCGTAGCGGTTGTGCGCGGGACTGCGGCCCACTGGGACGGAGGTTCAATTCCAGCAGTGGGGCTGGGCCTCCTACTCCCACCGCCGGAGAGCAGTGATGCCCCCCCCCCCCAAAAAAAAGAAAAAGAGTCCACCCACTCCTCAGTTATCAACGTGGTTAGGCGCTAAAGACCAAGTCGTCATGCGAAAATGGAGGATGACTACATCATGACAGTCCTACCACATTACATCATCACATCACCGCCAGACCCCTGAGCGGCATGGCTAACCTCAGCCATCACCACCCACACTACTCTCATCTCACACCTCAACTTTTGTTACTGCTAGGTGTATGTCGCTAATACACGAAATACTGGGATGGTCGTTTTGTACATGTGAATTATTGGCTAGTGAGGAAGTTGCAAGTCAGGGGTGGGCTGCACACCTGCTCGTCAAGATCCAACAACAGCACCACTCAACACAAGTTGAATGTGTGAAACATGTTACAGATATTATTGTTTGTCCCTTGTGTCATCGTCTCTGGGTACGTAGTCAGAAAAGGCCTCTTCTCCGACTTCATGGTTCTTCACTTCCAAGAGCCATTCTGCACCCTTGACCCAGCCAGCAAAGGCATTTTACGCACAGGTCACCGTTACCCTGCTGGAAGGCAGTCTTTTCATCTAAGGGACCTCAGGCACTCCCTTTCCTGCAAGGCTGGGTCATGGCTAGGGCTTTCTAAGGAGGTGGCTCTCTCACCTGCTCCCCAAAGCGCTAAAGAAAGCAAGTGCACCCTGAGCCATCTGTCCTTTGTAGCTCGCTGTAAAAGGTAGAGTGCCCAAGTGGTCGGAGTCGATTGTTCACACGCCCCACTGCTAACGACAGGGTCAGAGGTTTGAGGGGACCTAGAGGCTGTGTGGAACAGAGGCCTGGTGATTTCTGACAAAATCAGGCATGGGCGGGGGGGTGGGGGGGGCGGGAAACTGTTGCTCTTTAAAAAAAAAAAAAAAAAACCCAAGCAAGAAAAACTCCTTTTTATAACTAGTTAGAGTTATAGAACAGTTCGTCAGCAACTGATGAAGTCTCCCTCAAAACAAGCTCAAACTCACCACCATCAGGGCAGTTCCGACTGATAGCAGCTCAACAGGACAGGATAGAATTGCCCCAGAGGGTGTGCAAAATTAACTCTTTTTTTTCAATCCTTTTTTTTTTTTTTTTTTTTTTTTTTATTTTTTTGGGCATCACTGCTCTCCGGTGGTGGGAGTAGGAGGCCCAGCCCCACTGCTGGAATTGAACCTCCGTCCCAGTGGGCTGCAGTCCCGCGCACAACCACTACGCCACCGGGGCTCAGCCCTCAATCCTTTTTTGGGGCTCACACAACTCGTTTCACAATCCAAACACACATCCATTGTCTGCGAAGCCCCGTTGTACATTTGTTGCCATCATCGTTCTCTAAACTTTTGCTTTCTGCTTAAGCCCTTGACACTGGCCCCTCGTTTTCCCCCTCCTTCCCCGCTCCCCCCTCCCTCAGGACGGACTCCTTACAGGAATAGAAAGCATCCTCTTTCTCCTGCAGAGTGGCTCGTGGTTTTGAACTGCCGGCCTTTCGGATCGCAGCCCAACTTGTAACCACTGCGTCCGCAGGGCTCCTCCCAGTTTCCTTACTAATTTCTTTGTTGTTGTTGGGGAAAACAGAGGAGAGCATGCATCGATGTAATTTAGCTGCCTCTACATGTATTGGTGATATTCTTCAGGTTGGGCAGCTGTTCATGATTATTATTGAAATGAACTTGTATTCATGAACGATTCCACGTCTACTTTAGATTTCCCTCTCCTCTTTTTCAAAAACTAGCCATTGTATTGGGAGTTCTCATACAGCTCTTATCACAATCTGTACATCCATCCATTGTGTCAAGCACATGTATACATTTTTGCCCTCATCATTTTCAAAACATTTTCTTTCTACTTGAGCCCTTGATATCAGCTTCTCATTTCCCCTCTCCCTCTCTCCCTTCCCCTCCCTCACGAACCCTTGATAATTTATACATTTTTTTCCCCGTCTTTTACTGACTGAGGTTTCCCCTTCACTCACTTTTCTGTTGCCCACCCTCTGGGAGGGGGTTATATGTTTACCATTGTGATCCATTCCCATTTTGTACCCCCACCTTCTCCTTCCCCTGCCCCCCCTTTTTTTGTGGCCATCACTGCCCTGGTTGGAGTGCTCCTAGAGAGCTGCTGCTGGATTTGAACCACCAACCCAGTGGGCCGCAGTCCCACACACAACCACTACGCCACCGGGGCTCAGCCCTTGCTCCCCTTTTTTAACCACTCAGACCCATATTGAGATCTGAAAGGTAAAGAGGCTGGAGGGTTGGTTTTGTTTGTCCATGAAAACATTATGATGTTATTTCTGGATGTTAAGTCCTCTATTTTTTTGGCCCATTCCCATATCCCTCTTTTCTTGCTCTTCCCTATCCCTTTTTAGAATAATAGGCGATATATCATGGATAAGAATCTGTTGGTGCAGTGGGTTAGGCAGTGAGGGACTAACCTACATAGAGTGAGCTTTGAGGGGAAGCTGCCGGCAGTTGAATTTTCATTGAGCACCCCCTCCACCCTCTGCCAAAAAGGGAGTTTTTTTTTTAATTACGTGCATCGGTCTTTTTAAAGCACTGGATCCCAGGGCTGTTGGTGTCCTGTTAGAGCAGCGATGCATCTGCTGGGTGGAGGCCTTTGCCGAAGTCCCTGGAATCCAGATGTGCCCACATGAATGCACACGCTTGGCGGGCTGGTGAGCCTCTTTCTATCTGAGGCCCCTGGGCAAACGCCCCGCCTTTCCAATCTTTTGTTCTCCTGTCGGGTTTACTGCAGTTCTTAATAAAAATGTTTTCAGAGCTCCGCAACTTTGAAAAGCAGCCTGTGCCACAGGTTAATGAAACACTTCCCAGAAAAATGCTGCTGTTTCCCTGACACCCCCCCGCCACCCCGAAGTTGCCTGAAGAAGTATGCCTGGATCATAGAGTAGTTCAGGGCCTAGGCCCATTAAAGGGGCAGACCTTCCTACTCCCATCACCAGGGCGGTGATGCCTAAAAAATACATAAATAAATAAAGGGGCAGACCTAGAAATTCACACAACCCCCGGACGATGACAGTCTTGGCATTTTTCTTATGTCATCCTAACCGCCTTGGGGAGTTGAAGCAAGCCAGGGGGGCCAGTGAAAGCCAAGTGAGACAAGATATAACCCTCCCGTGAGGGCACCTCGTGGCCGCCTCCTTCCGAGGAACACTGATGCCCCGGAGACCCAGCACCACCCGGGACCCTGGGCCCGGCCGGCCACCCTCACCGTCGCTCTCGCCCCTCAGACCTTCTCGCGCTGTGCTGCCTCTGCCGCTGGTCTCCCCAACAGCAAGGGGCCCCCTGCTGTCTTTATACTTCTGTTCCCTGGGGGACCCTGGACTCTCCCGCTGGCACAGGGCCCTCTGTCACCCGTGTGCCCCGGGCACTGGGAGTTGCGTGTCTCTCTGGCTGACAGGAGGTTTCCTGGTCGTCGGCGTCACCTCCCTGAGTCGGCATTGCGGGACAGCCGCCACCAGCAACTCCAGGAAGCCCAATGCGCTGGTGCCTCAGGCCCAGATCCCGTCTCCCCTCATCAAAGTGCCGCCGACAGCGCCACCGGTCCAGATGGAAGAGATCCCCATTGAATAGCATCCACCCACGCTAAAAAAGCAGTTCGAAATACGCTTTTGTTTTAAACCAAATGAAATCCATTGTCAATGAGTTGACTCCCCCTGACCCTAGGCTGTGGGGTCCCACGGTTTCAGAGGCTAGAAACCTTTCCAGGGCACTGGATTATCCAAGTAGAAGTTGTGGAACAGAGCAGTGTCCTGGTGTGTATATTTTTACTGCTGTTTGTAAAAACGATGACACGAATCACTGTGACTACAAGGAAGAAGAAGATTCTGGAATTGAGAAGGGTGATCCCCTGTACAAGTCTTCTCTTTATGGTTGAATTATTGAATTGCATGACAAGTGGATGAAATCCCAAGAAAACGGTTGTAGGGAATCTTTACAAGAGCAGGCAGCCTCATTTTTTTCCTTTGGAGTGACTGGTGGGTTTGAACCATGGATTTTGCCGCTAGCAGGCCCACAGCACCTTGTTTGAAGGCAGAAGTGGGTATTTTGTGAAGGCAGGCGAGGATATAAATGCGGGGCTTGGAGGACACAGATCTTTCCGTTGTCGTACATTGTTCTCAACTACAAGCAGGTAGCACGTGCTGCTTTTGTGCTCAGAACAAAAACAAGAAAGATAAACAAACGCCGCCTCCCAAAGCTCCAGGCGCTAATCTAAAGCAGAGTCCCAGCTGGGATGCAGGGACCGCAGCCAAGCCGTACAGCCTCACCCCGACAGGAGGAGGAATCTGCGCCAAGGACCAGGGGCACCGTTTCTGCACCGAGAGACCCCTGTGGGGATTGAGAAATTTAAAGGGAGAGAGTGAAGGAGCACTTTGAAGGGCGGCCCTCGGCATACTGGGTCCTGTTCCGAAATAATGAATGTCAGACAGTCTTCAGAAACAGTGGCAGCGGAACCTCGACAGGGAGCTGCCAAAATGTCACGCCAGAGCCAGCAGGGCATGTGACACCAGGGATAGTCATACTTTCCAGCTAGATCTTGGCTCCACCATGAAGAATTCCAGAAAGATGTCTACTTGTGCTCTCTGGGATCCCCTACCCCCAACCCCCGCCCAAGGGTAGGTCACAGTCGAGTATGGATAGCATTGACAATAACAGGAGCTCCAAACCCCTTCACTTTGTCTCGCACTTTATAGGTAGATGAAGAGGCAGTCGTGTGTGTGAGCCCAGGGAACTGCCGTGCGGTTCCCGGTCTGGACAGGTGCAGGTCAGGGTCGTCTTCTGAGCGGACCCTCTAAGAAGCTGCACTAGAGGAAGAGGAAGGAAGGCTTGGTAACAGCCTGGGATCCAGAGAGGATGCTTCCTTGCTTGCTGAGAACATGGGGGGACTTGAAGTCATACTGATGAAAAGTCCAGACTGTAGCAAAAGTCAACCAGGGCGCCGTACAGCACCGATGAAACACAATATTTCTCTGGTTCCTCGAGGCTTCCTCACTCCCCACTATCATGGCCCCAGTCCTGTCTTTCACTGCAGACTAGATCGGAACATGTACACAGGTACAGGTAAGATATAAGAGCTTGGCTGAGGCTGAGCCCCGGTGGCGTCGTGGTTGAGTGTGGGACTGCGGCCCACAGGGTTGGCGGTTCAAATCCGGCAGCAGCTCTCCAGTAGTAAGACTGGGCTTTCTACTCCCACAAGAGGGCAGTGATGCCCCCACCAAAAAAAAAAAAAGATACAAGAGCTCATGACATGCACAGATGGGATGGGAAGGAGAGGAATGGGGGATCCGATTGCAATGACTGACACATAATCACACACACACAGAGCAAACAACAGAAACTGGGAGAAGGGAGACAGCAGTCGGTGTAAAATATGAAAATAATAATATAATAATCTATAATTTATAGGCGGGGAGGGAAAAATGAGGAGCTGAAACCAAGAACTCAAACAGAAACTAAATGTTTAGTAAACAATGATGGCAATAGAGGTACAAATATGTTTGATGCAATTGCTGTATGGGTTGTTATAAGAGCCATGAGAGCCCCCAATAAAGTGATCTTTTAATTTAAAAAGAAAAAAAAACAGACGGTAGCAATGTAAAGGACACCAAAATTCTCACAATTGGACCGAGAGGCAACATCACGACTAATGGGGACAGGAATGCAGGTGTCAGGAGTATCATTTGGTTTGGATGCAAAATCAGCACTCGCGGGGGCAGCAGCCAAGAAATCATGTGACGTCTTGCCCTGGGCACATCTGCTGCACAAGCACCGAGATGTCGCATGGAGGGTAAGGTGCGCCTGACCCAAGCCGTGGTCCCTTCAGTCATCTCCTATGCTCGGAGAGCTGGACAACGAATGAAGAGGACCAGAGGAGGACTCAGGGTGCTGGGGATGGCGAGGACGGCGGTGGGGAGTACCACAGGCCAACCAATCTGCCTTGGAAGCAGCAGAAATTAGGACAAAGAGACTTTTCCTCCTTCCCCTGCCCTCGGACACGTCGTCATCGGAAGGGGCCGAGGCCTGGGAAAGGGCGTCAGGCCTGCTAATGTAGAGGTTCTGTGAGAAAGAGGGAGATCCTCATGGACATGGAGTTTCACGCAGCCGTCCCGAGGGTTATGACGAGTCCGAGTCCGTCTGGTGATGCCTCTCAGCAATCAGAGTCTTTATGGGAGCAGATCCCCCAAGGCCTTCCTCCACACGAGACTTGAGGTGACCTTGAACTACCAACTTCGGGGTGAGCAGCCAAGTGCTTAACTGTTGTGCCACCATGGAGTGTCGTGTCAAGAGCAGCGGGCACCCAGCTGGGTTCTAGATGTGGCCATACCAGGCAGCTGCCTAGCACAAGACCTCCCTCCACCCTTCATCCTCCGGTCAGTGTCCAGACACTGGTGAACTTTCCCTGGAGCTAGCACACACAGGGTCAGGAGAAGGAGCTTTGAAAAATGTCACCTCGACATTGGGCCTCCTCTCCAGTCCTCCCTCGACACAAGAACAATTTGTTCTACTAACACGGCACTCGGTGATGCTCTCCTTCCCTGACACGATCGCTGAAGACAACACAGGTGCACAAGGAAATGTGAAGAAAACAGATGGTGCCCAGCTATCAAAAGATACAACGTCTGAGGTCTTAAAGACTTGAAGGTAAACAAGCAGCCATCTAGCTGAGAAGCAACAAAGCCCACAAGGAAGAAGCACACCAATCTGTGTGACTATGAGGTGTGGAAGTGATCGGATATCAGGCATCAAAGAATCAAAAATCTTTTTTTTTTTTAACCAAAAGTCATATCATTGTGAGTGAGGGAGAATGCAGACTGGGGACACAAAGCCCATCTGTAGTCAACTGGACATCAACCTTACAGAGGGGTCTCGGGAAGTTCACGAGCCAATCAGGGTGCAGTGTAAAAACATACAACTTTCCTCTAGTTCTTCAATGCTTCCTCCTTCCCACCATCATGATCCCAAGTCTAACTTACAAATCTGGCTAGACCAGAGGATGTACACTGGTACAGATAGGAACTGGAAACACAAGGAATCCAGGACAGATGATCCCTTCAGGATCAGTGGTGAGATTGGAAATAGCGGGAGGGTGAAGGGAAGGTGGAGTAGAAAAGGGAAAACAATTACAAGGATCTACATATAACCACCTCCTTGGGGGACAGACAACAGAAAAGTGGGTGAAGGGAGACGTCAGACAGTGTGGGACATGACAAAATAATAATTTATAAATTATAAAGGGTTCATGAGGGAGAGGGGAGCAGCTTCCCAGGACATCACTGTGACAGTGACCGAGAATTTGTCCCACAGCCACCATCAGGAGTGTGTACTGCCCATGACTAGACCATGGTTTCTTGGCCAAGGTCCCATCTCCATGGGAGACCCTCTGGTCTCAGAGCGGGCCGTGGTCCCTGGGCCAGCAGCTTGACCTGCAGACAGAAATGCAGACTGCTGGCCTTCCACCCAGACTCCTTGTCAGAAACCTGGGGACGTGGTGGGATTAGGCCATGCGGCAGCAGCCTGGGTTTGTCACAGATTTCCTGGTGGCTTAAAAGCACAACAAAAATAACTTTAAATTGAGAATTAGGTGGGGTCTACATTTCAGGTCACCATTTGTATATCCAGCAATTCTTTTTAATCTTTTGATTGGGGGCTCATACGACTCTTACCACAATCCATACATGAGTCCTTTGTGTGTCCAGCACATCTGTACATTCACTGCCCTCATCATTCTCATAATACTTGCTTTCTAACTAAACCCTTGGCAGTGGCTCCTTATGTTTCCCCCTTTCTCTCCACAACATCCCCCCCCATAAACCCTGTTATAAATTATTATTATTTGGTCATATCTTACACTGTTCAATGTCTCCCTTCACCCACTTCCCCATTGACCGTATCCCAAGGAGGAGGTTATATGTACGTATTTATAATCGGTTCCCCTTTCCTACCCCACCTTCCCTCCACTCTTTCTGTATTGTCACTCTCATCACTGGTCCTGAATTGATCATCCATCCTGGATTCCTGATGTTTCTGGGTCCTATCTGTGGCAGTGTATATCCTCGGGTGTAGCCAGGTTTGTAAGGCAGAACTGCGATCATGGCAGTGGGAAGGAGAAAGCATTGAAGAACTAGAGAAAAGTTGCATGCTTCTTCATTGCTGCAGTACACCCTAGCTAGTTTATCTCCTCCTTGCAACCCCTCTGTAAGGAGCAGTCTGTTACCCGTAGCTGACCTTTGAGTCCCCAACCGGTACTCCCCCTCATTTACACTAATAAAAAATATTTAGTTCCTTGATGACTGATAACTGATACCTTCGACAACTCCAGGTCACACAGACTAGTGTGACTCTTCCATGTGGGCTTTGTTGCTTCTCAGGTAGATGGCCGCTTGTTTAGCTTCAAGCCTTTAAGATCCCAGACGCTGTGTCTTCTGACAGCTGGGCACCATCAGCTTTCTTCACCACATTTGCTCATGCACACACTTGTCTTCAGCAATCGGGTCGGGAAGGTAAGCATCATGGCATGCCAATTTAATAGAACGAAGTGTTCATGCATTGAGGAAGCGCTTGAGTGGAGGCCCAATGTCCATCCGCTACCTTAGTACTGAGCCTATAAATAGGTGTGTGTGAATCTCTTTCCCCTTCCATCATGTATAAATATGTTTACCTATGTACATACCTGCATTTAGGCCTCTATAAATGCCCCTTGCCTCTTATTTCCTTCCTCCTCTATTTCCTCCCACTATCTCTCCTGTCCCACTATCACGCTCAGCCTTCATTTGGGTTTCAGTAATATGTTGGGGGGGGGTTCAGTAATTTTTCTCAGTTACATTACCCTTGATCAATCCCTACTAAGCCTCTCCCTCTTTCCCTACCACTGATTTTTTTTGCTTTGTTTTGTTTTGTTTTTGGTGGGGGGCATCACTGCCCTCCGGTGGTGGGAGTAGGAGTCCCAGCCCCACTGCTGGAATTGAACCTCCATCCCAGTGGGCCGCAGTCCCGCGCACAACCACGACACCACCGGGGCTCAGCCTCCCTACCGCTGATTTTGGATCGCGTATTCCCTTGTCCCTGGGTTGGTTTCCTTTCCACCACCTCCCCCTCTCTCATACCCCCCGGGAACCATCAGTCCCACCTTTTCCCCCTCCAGACCCATCACCCCGCCTATCTTATCTAGATAGACCTGCAGAGATGCTACTATGTACAAAAAACAAGACACAGCAAAATGAATCCATAAAAGAAAAGGACGACTACAACAAGAAAAAAGAACAGTGCCAAGAAAATGTAGCTAGATAGAGAATAATAAAAAGTAAAACCTGTAAGTAGTTCAAGGCCCGTGTATTGACCTCTAGGAGTAATCTCCGCTGAGTCTGATGGAATTCCACACCCTGGCCTCAAATCTAGCTTCAGCCCTCCCTGAAAGCCTTCCTGCTCTGCTCCCCCCGCGGCTCTGCTGCACACCCTTAGCGTTTTTATCCAGCAACTTAGACAGCTTATCAAACCTGCCAATAGTCGGTTTTCTCCTTCCGTAGACCCCTGTCTTCCCCTTCACCCAGAGCCTGTGGCTTCCCCGACCCCTCTCCCCCCCCCGCTAACCAAGAGTGTCTGTTTCTCTTAGCGCGAACGAAACCCGCTGTTGTGGTTTCTTCTTGAAAATAGTGTTCTCGGGCAGTATCTGCCCTTCTGTGGCGGGCAAACTTCGTGCAGCGTCACGTCCCACAAACCCGTCCGTGCCACGTGGTGGTGGTTCCCAGGGTTGGCATTCTTTCGCGAGGCCTTCGTTGTGCGTAGGTCTCCTGGTTCATCGCTCCCTTCTTCCGCACACGGGCACCTCGCGGGCTTCTCTCTCCTTGCCCTGTGCGTCGTGTTGCCGTGGACATGGGGGGCGGGCATTGGCTCCTGCCACGGAGGTTACGCCTTGACCTTGCTGGTGATCTTGGTGTGTGACGGCCTGGAGGGCCACCCGAGGTGCCAGGCAGCACAAGTGGGGCAGCTCGCCGTCAGAGCTGCGGTTTGAAACCAGCAGCCACTCCGCAGGAGCAAGACCAGGCTGTCCGCTCCCAACAAACTTTACAGCAGCCGCAGGACCCCGCGGAGGCAGTCCTGGCTGCCCTTCAGGGTGACTCATGAAGGGTCCTGGTGGTGGGCTTAGAGCAGTGAGTTTGGTTTGGTTTGGCCCGTGAGCACATTCCTGGCACTCAGAGAGCTCTGAAAGCCACCGGCCCCCGAACCAAGGGAATCTGGATCTCTGGGGAAAGGGCCTGGGCCACAGAATTTTGGAGGCTCCCCAGACAGGTAGAGGCCAGAATCCCTGTGAAAGACCCAGCAGAAGTCCCTGAAGCGCGTACGGCAACCTGCCCCCTCAGGGTTCTACTGCCCCTTCTTTTCCCACGCCACAGTGCTGGGAACAGCAGCTGCGGAAGAGGGCGAGAGGGGACGGCTGGGCCTTCACCGAGCCAGCAGCTCCCAGCAGTCCTCAGGGAAGCAGCAGAGGAAGTGACTCACCGCAGAGGGGTCTGTGCGTGCAGAACAGGCCTCCGCCTCACTGCCTCTTCCTTTGTCTTCTCTGCTGCAGGCCTCCTGCTTCCAACGGAGGTACTTGGCACCTGTATGAGCTGTATGACAATGACTTAAATGCACTTTACATTTAAAGGAGCCCAGGCGGCATTAATGGATTTCTCCTTGGGCTGCTCACTATAAGGTCAGCAGTTCAAAACTAAGAGGTTAGCAGCTCAAACCCATGGGCTGCTCTTTGGGTGCGAGATGAGGCGATCTGCTCCTTGAAAGACTTCCAGCTGGGACTGAGCCCCGGTGGCGTAGTGGTTGTGCGCAGGACTGCGGCCCACTGGGACGGAGGTTCAATTCCAGCTCCACAGGAGCAAAGGCTGGGCCTCCTACTCCCACCACCTGAGGGCAGTGATGCCCTAAAACCAAAAAAAAAAAAAGACTTCCAGCCGTATGCATGCAGGGTCCTGATGACCCGGAATTGATTCTGTGGCCGTTGTTGATCATGCTTGGGGTGGTGATGGGTGGGGACCGTGCAATCGGTTCAGTTTTTGGGTACAAAAGAGATCCCACCTCAGATATAATTCAAAGAGAACACCTATTACGTCTTAAAAGGCACAGAGACGCAGACATATCATCTAGAGAGAGGCTGAAGTGGTGTGTGAGGGGACCCCAATTGAGACTCAAATAGTGGGGGCTGAGTCCTGGTGGCGTAGTGGTGGAGTGCGGGACTGCGGCCCATTGGTGTGGCGGTTCAAATCCAGCAGCAGCTTTCCGGGAGCAAGGCTGGGTTACTCCCACCACCACCAGAGGGCAGTGATGCCCCCCCCCCAAAAAAAAAAGTGTGTATAGCCAGGGTGAGGGGGAAGGGCAAGCAGTGAGGAAACTGTCTCAAAAGCATGATTGGCGTCCGATCAGGAGTGGAACTCTGGAAGCAGGGCTGGGGCACGTACATCGTTAGATCGAAGGCCTTGTGAGATTGGTCTAGGGCCTTCCTGCCAAAGCAGTCAAGGCAAGACTGAGAGCTTCACGACGGCTCAAACCCCTGTAGCATGTCCAGAATGGTGACCTCTCTCGAGGGCATACCTGGGCAAGCCCAGGAGAGAGAGGCTGACCCCCCCTGGGCAAGTTGGAGAAGGGTGGAGACAGACCATCCATGCTTCAAAGTTTTCTGCCCAAGGACGAGATGATCCACATCCATGAAGGGTCAGGCAGCATGCAATGGAGGCTCCGTCTTTGGGGGGACTCTGCCAATGGGTTTTGGGCCCATTTACCTTCCATGGCCTTTTGCACACTCGAGTGCTCAGAATTTAAGTGCTAATACGGTTTCCATTCATAGCAACCCAGGGTACAACAGAATGAAACAGTGCCCAGCCCTCCTGAGTCCTCATCATGTTTAAGCACATCAATCCATCTAGTCCAAGGTCTTCCTCTTTTTCACCACCTGCCACTCCACTAAGCATGATGCCTTTTTCCCCAGGGACTGGTCTCTCCTGACACCATGTCCAAAGCATACGAGACTAAGTCTTGCCCTCCGTGCATCTCAGGAATTCGGGTTGTGTACTTCTTTCTAGACCTATCAGTTCTTTTGGGCCATCCAGGGTGCTCTCCATATTCTTCACCAGCATTAGAATCCAAGTGCGTTCATTCTTACTCTGTCTTCCGTATCCAGTGCCCCACTGTCACATGCACTGGAGGCAGTTGAGCCTACCTTGGTTTGGGTTTGGCGCCCCTTAGTCCCCAAGGTGCTTTCAACATTTAAAGGGTGCTGTAGATTGACATCTGTTTGTTCTCTCTTTCAGAAACGATAGTTTAATTGACATGTCTTACACATCCTAATATGTCTCCACGTACGATTCTGTGGTTCAATCCGTTGGGTGGGGTTATACAGTCATCAGTGCTACTATCTCTCCCTTCCCCCTACCTTTGACATCTGATTGCTGCTCCTTCCATGAGCATTGGTTGTGGATCCAAGCAGGATGAAATACCTGATCATCTTTTCTCAGTTTTCGTGATGCTTCCTATTGGTCCACTTGTAAGGAGATATATATATATATATATATATATATATATATATGTATATATATGTGTGTGTGTGTGTGTGTTTTATCCAACATACTGACATGGGTTATAATTAGCAAGAGTATGGAAGAGATAAAAGTCAAAATATTTACTGCTGGTTGAGTACTTATTATATATAGGTCATTACTTGACATACGCTGTCACAGTAAGTTTCAAAATTGTCAAGTCTTCCAAGAGAATGGAAATCAGCACCTCAAAGCAGAGACTTGTCTACCCATATTCATTGCAGCAGTATTCATGATAGCCAAGGGATGGTAACAGCCCCAATGCAATGCCCTTGACCAGATAAATGTACAAAGCAAAGGCGGCCTCTTCCTCAAATGGAAGAATGATGTTCTCACACACACACTGTACAACCTGGTGAGCTTTGAAGTCATGATGCTGAATGAAAGAAGTCAGGCACAAAAGGACAAACGTGGCCTAATCCCACTGACATGAAATATCTAGAACAGGCGAAATGGTCATGACGGAAAGCAGAACAGAGGCTACCAGGAGCTGGGAAGAGGGAGGAATGGGAAGTTACTGTTCGATGGCCACAGAGTCTCAGTTTGTGGTGTGGAAAGAAATTGATCATGGTGATGGCTGCACAGCATTGTGAAATATATATGTACTGACATATAGTTGATGAAAATATGACAAAATGGTCTGAGCCCCGGTGGCGTAGTGGTTGAGTGCGGGACTGTGGCCCATGGGCTTGGCAGTTCAAATCCAGCATCAGCTCTCCAGGAGCAAGGCTGGGTAGCTTCCACAACCACCAGAGGGCAGTGCTGCCAAAATTTTTTTAAAAATAAAAAATTTATGGGCTGAGCCCCGGTGGCGTAGTGGTTGTGCGTGGGACTGCGGCCCACTGGGACGGAGGTTCAATTCCAGCAGTGGGGCTGGGCCTCCTCCTCCCACCACCAGAGGGCAGTGATGCCCCCCCAAAAAAATTTAAAAAAGAAAGAAAATAAGACAAAACAAAAACCACTTCACTCATTTCTACACATATAACTCTGATAAGAGTTCTACTCTTTTTAAGGTTGTGCCACCATTCTCTACAGCCTTTCCCACATTATTTCTGTTGTGAATTTAATGGATGCCACTAAATTGTGTACTAAAAAGTTACTAGCATTGAGTGGGTCAGCTGAGATCAGCTATTCACTCAAATAGAAGCGTGATGGAAATCAAAGATGCGTGCAAGCAGTGAATGTCCTGAACTCATGGGCCCACTCTCAGAAGTTTCCGTGGCCCTGAGACCAGAAGAACTAGTTGGTGCCCGGCTGTCACGACTCACCATTCTGAAAGGGACTGTTCACATCAGGGAGTCCTGGAGAGAGGAAGAAAAACCTGGAACGAAACTCAAGATCCTAAGATAGACCGGGCTTACTGGTCAGCTAGAGATTGGAAGAACCTCTAAAGCGATGGCCCTTGGTCACCCTGCAGACTTGAAACTGAAGTTTCAGTCAAACAACACACAGGTCTGATATAATACTAGGGAGGCCTGCACTTCTTTGAATATTATCAACTCTTTGAAATGAAAGGGCAGCATTTCCCCCAGGGCGAAGTTCAGGTGGGTTAGGAAGGAAGGAGGCATGGGGACAGCAGGCACAGGGAGGAAGTGGGGTCAGTAATCATACTTTAGGAATCACCATGGATGAAATGAAACAATGGGTACGAGTTGTTGAATGTAAGAGTGAGGGTCTTCTCTATAAAGTCACACACACATACGCAGATTTCTATGACTAAAATGGAAAAAAAATTATTTTTGTCTCCAGGGAAGTGAACCAAGAGAGTGTCTCTGCCTCCAAGAAGGAAGGGCCACATTTCCCAGAATTCTCGAGAAGGCCACGCCCACACAGGTTCATTGGCTCTCTCCAGATAGACAGGCTGGACTCTACGCCCTCACTCTTAATCCCCAAATTGACACCAGAGTAGGTGGCTGCCACACATTGCGATAGGTAAATAAACGATCGGGTAGTGGGTTAGTTAAACAGTCACATGTAGTCCTACGTAATATGGGATAAAGTCAGTAAGTGCTTTGTTTGGAGTAGTGTGACATTCTTTAAAATATATTTTATTGTCTTTTTGGTGGCAGTTTGCATAGCGAATTCCCCATTGAACATTTACTGGGCCAGTTGTGGACACATGGGTAACATTTGCCACAGGGTTTTAAACTGGCTCAGCATCTCCTTTCTCTACGTTTTGTTCCTCGTCACCTGGTTTCTCTCCCGGCCCCGCCCCTTTCCTTTTTGCTGTAGCTTACTTGTTGACTGTGTGGGCAGTGTTACCAAGCACAGCGAAGTATGTAGGTCGCATCATCGACAGGTGTTTGTCAGAAGACTTACACCTTGCCTTCATACTGAACGTGGCCTTCAGAATGTGCAGCTGCTTTGGAACTCCTGGGATACAGGAGAAGGGGGGAAAGGTACAATAATGCGGGTACGTATGATAACAATCTTGGTTCCCTAATGTTGCTGTAGCAGAAATACACAAGCTCATGACTTTAGGGCACCGAAACACATTGTCTTAGCGTGTAGGAGGGCTGAAGGCTGGATTCAGGATGACAGCTCTGGGGGAAGACCCACCCCTGTGTGTCTCCCAGGTGTAGGAGATTCCCAGTGGGAGGACCCTGTGTCCGCAGGAACTGCCTCGCTTCGGGCCCTTCCCTCTTGGTGTTGGTAGGTCTCCCTCTCTGTCTCTCTCTCTCCCTCTGTCTCTCTCTCTCCCTCCTGACCTCCCCTCTTTGTATCTTCCGACCTCTCCCTTTTCATCTCCCCTACATCGGATACATCTGACCAGGCCCATGAGGGCATGAAAGGGGATGCGTCCCCCCGCCTTAATCCTTTCACACCCAATGGGCTCATCACGTCAGAGCCCTTCCAGGGCAGTCATGACATGGCTCCCAAACGCTTTGCGTCAGCACAGAGCTGCCAAGCCAGAGAATCACAGCCCGGGGCCAAGTTGGCACCTATTTGGGAAGGGATATCATTCATTTTGCGACAATCCTCATTTCTGCATCGGGGAGAACGGAGAGGAGATGAACCAGAACTCTGAGGGCAGTTACAGCTGGATGGCCGAATCACGAGAGGTTTGCATTGTCTTCCTGGCACGTGGGACCAAACCAAGACGTCTTGGTGCCTGGAGAGGCGGATGCCTCAAACTGGTGCTCTTTAAAGTTTTGTCCTACATAGGGTGATATGGGGAGACAGGGAGAGAAGGAGGGAAGGAGGGAAGGAAGGACGGAAAGGGGAGGAGGGAGACAGACAGACAACTGCCATCGAATCACTCCAGTTCATGGCGACCTGATATGCCATAGGACAAAGAGCTGCCTTGTCCTGCACCATCCTCAGAGTCACTTGAGGGCCCAAGTCCACCCTGGTGGCTATTAGAGCCGTGTAGGAATTGGTTACCTGCTGCTTGTGATGGCGCCACTCTAGATTCGGTTTCTGATTCATTTGCACAGACCAAAATAGAATTCCTGTTCTAGGATTGGAGTGGGGGGGGGGGGAGGCAAATTATTTCGCACTTTTCTATGGCTCTTGTTGTCTTTCTTTGTTAACATTCCAAACCCCACAATATATTGGGAGACACATTCAGGGCTTGAAAATATAGATGCTAAAATAAATGAGGCCTTCCTAGCCTTTGCCAGGCATAATTCAGGTTTCTGAACTGCAGCCGACGCCAGTGTGCTTGGTGTGGAAATACTGCACAGACACTGGCTCGTGGCAGCGAGGAGTGCCTCTTTGTGTTGGTATTTTTGGTGTTTTTATTTCCCTCTTCCCAGCAGGTTGCGGTGTCGATGACTTTCACCAACAGAAATTAGTTTTTCACTTTTGGTTATTATTAGAGGTCCTCAAACCGGCTCCGATTTATCCCGACCCTGGGTTCCCTGGCAGCGTAGGGGGCTGGAAGTGGCCTGTAGGGCCGGCTCCTGGGGAAGCTCTTTGTCTCCACCTCTGTGGGCCAGCGTTCTTGGACCTCTGCATGCGCTTGGCAGCACTTCCCAGCACAGGGAGCCTCGGTCTGCGTCTCTCTCAGTGGCACCAGGTCCCTCCTCTCTCCGCTTGACTGTTTCATTTCTTATGTACCACCTAGTCCTACAGACTGCAAGGACACGCTGTTGATAGGTGCCATCCAGCCGGTCCTGAGCTATGTGTCCTGCCCAGCCCTGCACTGTCCTCCCAGTGCCTGCTGTGTCCCAGGCCATTTTCCCAGCCACTGTGTCCGCCCGTCTTGTCGAGGAGCCCCCTCTTGTTTACCAAGCACGAGGTCCTTCTCCAGGGGCTGGTCTCTCTGGACAACTTGTCCCACATCTGTGAGAGGAAGGCTCACCACCCTTGCCTCCAAGGAACATTCTGGTTGCACTTCTTCTAAGATAGTTTGTTCTTTTGAGAGTCCAGTACCCTTTTTCCAGCAGCTTCATTCAAACGAATCTGTTCTTCATTGTCCGAATTTCACGTACCTGAGAGGCAGCTGAAGTCAACACCATGGCTAGGTCAGCCGTACGTCACTCCTCGAAGTGTCGTGTCCTGGCTTTTTAACACTTTTACAGAGGGCTTGTGCAGCAGATAGATCCAATTCAACGTGTCATTTGAGATGTGCTTTGAAGAGCACTGATCGTGGACCCTCGACAGCGAGCCTCTATGAATTAGGATGGATTCAGTGGTGTGGTTCTTGGCCCCAGCAATGTATGAAGGTTCTAGTTTCTCCAGATCCCGGACAACCCTTGCTGTCAGCGACAGCCATTCTACAGGGTCTGCGTGGCACCTTTCTGTGCTTTCGATACTGATTTGCTAACTGCTGGTGTTGATCATATTTTCCTGTGCTTACTGGCCATCTGTACGTATGCTGTAAAGAGAAGTGTCCAAATCCTCCACCCCGTCTTGGTCTCATTATCTGCCTGTCTATCGCTGAGTTGTTAGTCTGGGTAGACTAGAGAAACAAACTCATAAACACACATATGTATGTAAGGGAGAGGTTTATATACAAGAGGAATGGGACATGGAGACAGCATCCCAACCCAGTCCAAGTCCCTAAGTCTGCCATAAGCCCATATGTCCTATACCAGTCTATAAGTCCTCTTCAAATTCACGAGGCACATGCAATGATGCCAGGACAATCACAGGCCAGTGGGTGCAGAGTCTTGTGTGTCCACTGGTGATAGAAGCATCTCAGCACTGGCAGGGGCCTCTTTGTGGCTTCTTGTACATCTCAGCGTAGGCAGGAGTCTCCATGTGGTTTTCTGGCGTCAGAGGTCTGGTTCCATCAGGGTAAACCCCTGTGGCTTCTCTCTGGGACGTCTCACAGGGAGTCAACCTTGTGGTCTCATCAGTAGAGCGTCTCCAAGGGACAGAGTTATAAGTCTCTCACCTCCAAGGGGAAAATACAGCTGGATTTCTCAGAATTATCTGGAAAAAGCCATTTCCACAAAAAGACCTCATGGGCTATCTCATGTTCGGTAGCTAGCATCCACGCCTACCTTCTCAGTCGGGAAACTGACACCAGGTTAGTGACTGCCACAGCTGGACAAATGAGTTCTTTGTATACCCCGACCCCAAGGCCCTTATTAGATAAGTGGTCTGCAGATGTGGTGTCACCTTGTCTTGTCACTTCCTTGACGGTGCCCTGCGAAGCCCAAAAGTATCTGATTTCAGAGAGGCGCCCAGGCCAGCAGGTGAGAGGCCGGGAAACGAGACAGGCCGACAGCCCGATTGTCTGGTCGAACCACAGCCGGTGGCCCGTCCCCGCCTCAACCCGCCCCTCCCCCCCCCCCCCGCCCAAATTTCTCCAAGGGACCTTTTCTCTTGCGTTTCGGCCCCCAGATCGATAACATGTTTAACGAGATCAAATTCGGAGAGTACGTGGACACCGGGAAGCTGGTGGAGAAGATCAACCTGCCAGACTTACTCAAAGTCTACATCAACCACCGGCCGCCCTTCGGCAACACGCTAAGCGGCATCCAGCAGAGCTTCGACGTCCTGGGGGACACCAATGCCCAGGGCAAGAAGGCCATCCGGCGGGAGGACTTCCTGCGGCTGCTCCAGACAAAAGGTCAGTGCCACCCTCAGCGACCCCCGCCCCCACCGCCATCCCCACGGGGTGTGGGGGGGCAAACCCTGGCCTGTCCCCCTCAGTTTGAGCCCCACCCCGGAGAGTTAGCAGCCTGGTGCGACCCGGGGCGCCACCCAGGCTAGCTGCCCCTCCTCCCCCGGGCGCCCAGGTGAGCACATGACGAAGGAGGAGATGCTGGAAGGCTTCGCCACGCTGTTCGGCCTGAACCCCGAGGGCTGGAAATCCGAGCCGGCCGCGTCCACCTGCCAAGGTAGGGCGGCTTGGCCGGGGCACGGCGCCCTGACTCACCCGTATCCCCCAGGCTGGGCGCGGAACTCCCGGCGACGGGCGCCAGCCTCGCCCCGCCATCCCGCCCACGGTTGGCGTGACCTCTGTCCCCGGCCCTGCCCTTCAGCTTCCCGTAACATCCGAAATTGGGAGCCCCGCGCCCACCCCTCCCACCCGCCTCCCCTTGGGAGATTTTTAAGATCCTTTTCATCGCGGGTGGGTTCGAACCACAGACCTCGCGTGGTGAGCGAGGTCAGTGTGTCATGCACTGGAGAGAACAAAACGGGGCACGATTTAGAGCCCTTAGTGGAAACCCCCCACTGCTCAGCCACGGGGCGCTGCTGTGCACCCACAGATGCCTCCCCCTCTCCTTTCCCTTCCTGTCTCCCCCGTGCACCGGCACCAAGCTCCAGGAGCCCCCAGCAGACCGGGACCTCCCGCCCGATGGGTCATTTCCACCCTGCAGCTGGTGCAGGCTTCCTCGGCCCTCTCCCTTGGCATCTGTCAGACCTCAGAAGGAAACCATGATAAAAAACGGTTGTGCATTTATTTTTGGGGTTCTCAAATGCCACTTGACAGCACAGCCAAGACCGGTGGTGTTACAGCTTCCGGGGTCAGTGGTGGGAGACCCAGGTTCGATTCTCCACCCAGGGACCTCATATAAAGGCACCCCCCACCTGTCTGTGGAGTCTGGGGCGCTACCATGCTGCCGACTGGGTTTTCACAGAGCTTCCAGACGGAGACTTGGAAGGAAGGCTTCTGAAAGAAAGCCGTAGCCGATCGCATCTGATTGGCAGTTGATCGGGGTGGGCGGGGGAGTGGGGGCTGCTGCAGGACTGGGGAGCATTTTGTTCCCTGGTGCAAGACGCCAGGGATGGGCGCAATGGCCGCCATCAACTCAACTCGAGGCTACCCCAGGCAGGTTGCAAAGCTTCGGTTAACGGGCTGGACTCTGTAAAGGAGGGTTTTTTGTTTTTTTTTTGGGGGGGGGGCATCACTGCTCTCGGTGGTGGGAGTAGGAGGCCCAGCCCCACTGCTGGAATTGAACCTCCGTCCCAGTGGGCCGCAGTCCCGCGCACAACCACTACGCCACCGGGGCTCAGCCCCAAGGAGGGGTTTTAACTGGTGCCCACCCCTGGGTTCCCAAGGATCCAAACCCACCCAGAGCCCAGAGCCCAAAGCCCCTTGCCCCCACCCCCCATCCTGCTCTCTCCTGGGGTTTCCAGACACACACTCCCCACGAAGGCATTTGGCTCTCCTGTCTTGTCTGGCTAGGTCCAGAGATTTCCCTCGAAGAAGAACTCCCGGACGAAATCACAGCAGAAATATTCGCGACTGACATTCTCGGCCTAAACATCTCGGAAGACATTTCCTGACACGGTCATCTGGGCGGTGAGGTCTGAAGAATGCGCGTAGCACAAAGGACTCTGTGTGGGTCTCTTCCTGCTCCTGTCCCTTCCCTTCCCCAAACTTCTTCCCCCCACCCTATAATCTTTAGCCGGCATCGGCATTAAAACAGTGAGCGATGGAATTCATAGAGTGGGACAGTCCACTGTTTCTGACGCAGAGACGTGGGGAGAGGCGAGGAAAACCCGGCCGCTGCCGTCCGTGGTGCTGGACGCCGTGGTTTGTCTGCAGGGCCCAGCCGGAGGGGAGGTCCTCCTGGAGCAGGGCAGCTGAGTCACCTGGTCTCTGGGGACAGGCTCAGCCAGCAACCTGGGAAGAGGGGGGTCCTGGAAGGTGAGAGTTAGTTGGTCCCTCCCCTCCCCTGGGCGTGTATCCCCTGGTTTGATGTGGGTGAGCGTGAGTCCCCTCTGCCATTTGTTAGCTAGGGAGGGGGTCCCGGGGTACAAAGCCCCCAGTTGTGGCTTCTTCTTATCAACCCCCCTGAGCCACTGTGTGCACTGCTGACCACGCGTCACCCATAGCCACTGCCACAGAGAGGAAAAAGGCATCCACTGGCCCGTGTCACCCTCTACCCCGGCCAGAAACCACAGCCCATGCATATCCCTGACACCACACAGGTGTGCCCACCTGCTCTGCCCAGCTCTCCACTCCGGGGACACTAAGAACACAAGACCCTCTGTCTGCGGAACCCACTGGGAGTCACAGCGACCTGCAGGACACCGTGGAACAGCACTCCCAGGGTCTCCATGTTGACGAGAACAGATCGCCAGGCCTTTCCTCCTCCGAGGGGCACAGCTGAGCTCGAACCACTGACCTTTCCATTGGCAGCCGAGCTGCGCACCACTGCGCCACCACAGCCTGGGGGAGGGGCTTCAGGAGGGATTGCCCCCGCGTTGGCAGCAGGGCTCCGCCCTTGAACACAGAACGCAGTTCCATTTGTACAGCCAGACGTCACTGCCTGGTTTGGGAGTCACGGAGGTCTCCCCCTGGGCCGACCCGCCAAACGGTGTTCACCACCCAGGCTCATGGGCTCAGTCTGACACCCCTGCCCCCCTCCCCCCCACGCCAGGTCCTTCCCCAGAGAAGCTCCCATCAGAGGGAGTGTTTCTGATGCCGAGGAACAGAGAGGCGGGAGAGAAATGGAAGGGCAGCTAGGACCTCACCTGCCATGCTTGCGTGCGTGCATGTGTGTGTGTGTGTACGTGTACGTACCCCCCACGCCCTCACACGTATGCAAGCACGCACACATGCAGTGCTCCCATGGCCTGCGGGCCACCTGGAACCCCCCTGGAGCTGGAAGCAGCACCACCTCCCCTGAAACGGTCTGTGTCCCTATGACCTGGGTAGGCTCCCGTCAGGGTGCATCATGGGCTGCAGTGCCACGTACATGTTGTCCTTGAGCAGCAGCAGAACGAAACACAACACAAAATGAAAACAGCGGAGAAGCTGTTTGTTTGTTTGGGCAGATCAGTTTTACAGCTGCTGCGGGTCAAAGAGCCCTCTTACCAAGCCAGTTAACAGGATCTTGGGGACAGTGAGGGAACAGGAAATTCTCCGTTGACTCGTGCTTCTCCCCCCCAAAAAACGCCCGGGAATTAGCCACAGCCTGGACACCACCCTGGGGTCTCGTTCGCAAAGTCCGGCTCGCTCTGACTTCCTTCCCTGCGACACATGTTGGGACAGGGGTCGCTCGCAGCCCTGGCCAGTGACTGACGGGACCCTCCGTGGCTGGCCAGGGCCTGGACTGCTGTCAAAGCCAGAAGAGGTGGGTGCGTTCTCTGTCCTGAGTCACCTTGCAGATCCCAGCGCTGGATCCTGCCTCTGGACACTCGCCCAAGAAGGCCGAGCCGGCGGCACCCAGCCTTTGGAGCCCCTTGCCTTGCAGGTGCTTTTGTTTGGGGTGTGTGTGTGTGTGTGTGTGTGTGTGTGTGTGTTGGCTGCTGTTTGGCAAAGGGGGGAGATCCACGGGGGTGCACTGTCAGCCCCAGTGGCGTCTCCACAGAGGCCTGGCAAGACGGCGGCACGGAGGGTGGGGAGAGAGAGGCCGAAGGGACAAACTCCTGAAGGCAAAAAAGCACTACCGTGGCCCGAGGTGCGGGAGCATTTAGAGAATGAGCGTGTTCTCTCTGAGCCACCTCCTCCCAAACCTGGTGCCTGCCCTGGAAGCCGCTAGGTGCCACCTTGTCTGCCTCTGCCACTTCCGCTCCTTACCTATGTGACCTCACCCGTGGCTGAGCCCTCCAGCCTCCGTTTCCTCCGGGACCCTTCCTCCCATGGCTGTCAGGATCGAAAGGGGGAAACAGGACAGACAACTGCTGACCCCGGGAGCCCCCAGCCAGGACAGAAGCCCCCGGAAGAGCCGGGAGCCTGTCTAGTCTAGAAGACGCCTCTTCCAGTCTGAGGGGCAGCCTGGGCCGACAATGTCACCGGCACTGGAGAAATCAAACCTGGCGTCACTCCCAAGTTGAGGCCCTCCACGCACATTTGATGGACGGTCCGATGAGAGAGCGTGGGGCATGAGTGCTTCGGTGCTCCGGAAACAGCGTCTGGTCAACGGCAGGTCCTCCCCAAGACGAGGGGCCAGGCGAGACCGGCCCCTGGCCTTGGTTACAGCTCCCCACTGCTGCTAGAACAGAGCCAAGAAGGCACAACCGCCAGTGGGCTTGGCCGTGTTCCACTCACACCCTGCAGGGGGGCAGGGTTGGGATCTCATCATGTCTGTGTAGAGTGTGAAACCGTGCTCTCTGGGTTGTTCCCAACCACTCAGAAATGTAAAGGGCATTCTCGGGGCACAGGCCACATCAGGGGGTGGCCGACCTCCTGACATGCTCACGGCAGGGGTTCAACAGGCAGTCGTGTAGCGATATTATTATTTATTATAACACCGATACAGAGATCATGAGAGAGAGAGAAAAGAGCATTACAAGTTACATATATATCCTTTTATGGTACATGCTCACCTCTGCCCCGCTAGATGGTCCACGTGGAGAGGGAGACAGGAGAAGGGCAGCCTGGATGGAGGCAGGCTGGAGTGAAGCAGGCTTGAGAGAGGCAGGCTTTTTCTGTCCTATGTCCCACCCCTATATACCCTCTGGAGCCAAGTCAGGCTCCTAATTACAGGCAAGGGCATATGTCACAGGAGAGGGCTGTCTTAAGGGCTATATGGTGATAAGGGGGGTGGTCTTAGGAATGTCTACGTGGCTATGTGACCAGAGGAGTGGAAGGACCGGACCTTAATCTGTGGGGGTAGATAAGCATTTCTATCAGGCTAGGGGCTATTGACAATGGCTCTTGAATCAGGCCCACAGGCTTCAAGAGACACGAGCCATCATCCTAATAGCAGGGGGAGTAGCTCTAGTTAGACAACACCAAAGGCCTTAAGTAACTGGGACTTCCATAACAGATGCTGGTAAATACTCTGGTTAATCTTTGGAGCATAATAATTGTGGAGAAGTTCTGTCTTCATCCCATAAGGCTGGACTTGAAGGTTCCAGCCCCGTCTCTGGACCACAGACCTTGGTGATCCATCGCAACAAATCCAAATAATTTGGAGGACCTCTCTGAGCCGAATGATTCTGGGAAGGGCCGTGGACCGCCAGGAGAGCGAACAAATCCATCCCAGAAGAAGTACAGCCAAGGACGTTCCTTAGAGGAGAGGGTACAGGAGCTTTGTCTCGCCTGGGCACACCTGCCGTGGTGGTGAGCACAGCGCAGGACCTGGGCAGTGCGGTGCGCGCTCAACCTTGGGGTCCCTACAAATTGGAAACCACTGAATGGGAACCAGCAGCGACACTTCTGAAAGGCAAGGTCACGGCAGAGAAACTGCCCTGGATCCGAGAGGACCAGGGAGCCACAGCGTGGGGTCCTAGGTGGACCCCGGGCACAGACAAGTGGGCAAACAGGAAACGTTCAACGTCTGGAGTCTGGTCGGGAGTGGCGCGCCCCCATGAGTCCCTGTGCTCTGATAACCTGACCACGATTATGGACAGGGCCCGGCACCCGGGGAAAGGACAACTCAGTGGGCAGAAAGTTGGTGAACGTGAGGCAGGGGCAGTGCCTGTGAGATGACCGGGCACCAGAGCCACAACAGTGGCCCCAGGAACTGGAGCCGGCCGATGGCGGCTGAGAACATTCCAGCGGAGCTGGAGGAGGGGCCTCAGGGGACTCAGACTCTCTCTGTGACCTGATGGCTCTCCTGCCGATGTGAAAATGATCTCACAGGGCTGAGCCCCAGTGGCGTAGTGGTTGTGCGCGAGACTGCGGCCCACTGGGATGGAGGTTCAATTCCAGCTCCACAGGAGCAAAGACTGGGCCTTTGCAAAAGTCAGGAGGTGGAGAGAGGAGGATGCTGGGAACTGACCACCCAGAGCAAAGGTGCCGAGAGGGTCCACTCCTCCCCAAGAGCAGCACGATGTTACCGGGCAGCATGTGCTGCCTTGGCTGCAAGGGAACCTCCGAGGCCCTGTCCACCACCAAAGACCTGCACAGAAACGGATGTTGCTGGAAAAGAGGACACATTCCCTCTTCTCTGTGTGTCCACCGCCCCTGCCAGTCCTTAAGCAAACTCTCCTGAAACCAGCCACTCACCCACCTGTGTCATGTACACCTCACCCTGGTCAGCTTCCCCGGAAGGAACCCACAAAACCAGTGCCCACACCAACAGCAGCACTGTTGACACTGACAGCCCTTGGCCTCTCCAGCGCCCACCCTAAAGAGAAATTAAGCCCGACGCAGGCCACAGCCGGCGTCTGAGTGAGCCTTGAACGCACGGTGCCGAGGAGGAGTCAGGCACCCAGACACCAAGGCCACCCAATCCCACTTGGCTGTGACAGCCCAGACCGGGCACAGGTGCCCAAACCACAGGTTATCCACGTGGTCACTGGAAGTGGGAGGGGAGGAAGGGGAGCCATTTGGCATGACGCACGTCATCAAAGTTACTGACATGTACACGTGAAAGAGGTTGAGACAGTACATGTTGCGTATCTTTTTATCACAATTTAAAACAAACAAACAAGCCAGGTCCAATGGACTGCCCCAGAGCGGTCCGGAGCAGCTGAGGGAACACTGGACCCAAACCCTAAAGCTGACATCACCGGAGGGTCTCACCAGGCCCAGGGCACCAGCCTGCCAGGAGACGATAAGGGGAGGAAGGGCAATGGTGTAGCCCACTGCCAGAGAGAGAGACTTCCCCTGGAGCTAGCAGCCCCAAATGTGGCCTTCCAGCCTTCCAAACTGAAAGAATAACTTTCTTTTCTTTTTTTACAGAGAAAGCCTTTCTGTTGCTAAAGTCACCCCTTTTGATACTTCTCTCTCTTTTTTTTAGATGCTTTTAAAAACTAATTTTATTGGGGGCTCTTACGGCTCTCATAATATTCCATACATCAATTGTATCAGTATATTTGTAAATATGCTGCCATCATTTTCTTAACTTTTTTAAAAAAATTCTTTTTGCCATCATCATTTTCTAAACATTTACTTTCTAATTGAGCCTTGGGACTGTAACTCTTTTTAAAAAAAGAAAAAAAACATTAAAAAAACCCTCGTACGGGCTGAGCCCCGGTGGCGTAGTGGTTGTGCGCGGGACTGCGGCCCAGTGGGACGGAGGTTCAATTCCAGCAGTGGGGCTGGGCCTCCTACTCCCACCACTGGAGAGCAGTGATGCCCCCCCCCCCCCAAGAAAAAATTAAAAAAAAAAAACCCTCGTACACCTCGCATCACACTCTTACGTATGGATTGTGATAAGCGTGGGTGTTTCTCTTACCTGCACTGCGACCGCCCCGCCCTCGCCGGCCCTCCACGGTGATCAGCGAGAGAACGACCCGCGTTCATAGACTTGCTCATGATCTCGGCAGGTCCTTACCGGGGGCTCGCTCTGGATTGGGGCTGAGCATCCTGGTGGAACAAGACGGCTTCCTGCCGGTCTTCAGAGAGCTGGTTTTGAACTGCGTGCTGTTTGGCCTATCATGGCGGAATGTGCCCTCCGTCCATGGGAAAGGCCTGGGCTCCCGTGGAAGCAAAGAGCCAGAGGAGAAGGGGTTTTAGAGAGGGGGCCGGGGAGAGCCTCTCTGAAAACGAGGCGTCCGACACCTGAACTCCAGGAGAAGCAGATCAGTGGCCAGAAGGCCTGTGAGCGGAAGCCGAGGGAGCACTGTGGGCTCAGAAGGGGGTTCACTGGCTCGCCGCCTGCCCTCCAGCCCTCCTCCGGTCCCAGCGCCTGTATGCAATTCCTCCATGCAGAATCCACCCATCTGCCCCCAGGAGTCTGGGTAGGAGCGTGTTCTTGTGTGAAAGAGCACCAACGAGGAAGGCTGGCCACGTCCTCCACGTGGAAGATCCATCTGTCAGAGGATACCATAAATGAGTAGGGGACGGTTGGCCCTGAACTTGATGCGGCCTTTCAGGACATGGCTCAAAGGTCATATGGTGGTGTCTGCCCTGCATGTCTTGGGACCTCAAGCCAATCGCGCCGCATGGTGACGCTCAATGTGCAGAGAACTGTAATGGGTTTTCAAAGGCGTGACCTGCTTGCTGGAAGAACAGTTCTCAACCTGTGGGTCGCGACCCCACTTGGGGGCGGGACGACGCTTTCACAAGGACTGCCTGATTCATAACAGTAGCAAAATGACAGTGATGAAGTAGCAACGAAAATAATGTTATGGGGCTGGGGAGGCGGTGTCACCACAATATGAGGAACTGTATGCTAGGGTCGGGGCACGAGGAAGGTTGAGAAACACCAGTCTAGAAGGAGCCTTGCCAGGCTGGCTGCCGAAGGCTTTTGACTCACCAACCTTCCGGCTAGGTGTCCAGCAGGCTACCTTTGGGCCCCCAGGGACTCTTTCCTGCAGATGGCATTGACATCCAGGCCCACAGGAGCCAGTGGCGCGTGCTAGAGCCAGCCCGGGATGCAGTGAAGCTTCCGTCAGCCTCGAGTACCCCTTCTTCCATGCCCTCTTGGTTATCTCCACCCCTCAGGGGCCCTTGGGATAAATGAACAGAATGGCGGTCCCTTTGGGTCCATAAGGAGCCTCTCTAGCAGTGACCTCAGTGTCAGCTCTGGAGTCGCTGGGGGCCTCCAATTTGCCGA
>PVJH01026703.1:0-29700 GCA_004026705.1 Nesogale talazaci
CTGTCCCCTTTGTCACCCTCCCTTCTGCTGTGCCCATATCATCTCTAGGCCCAAGGTCTCTCGCAGTGAGTCCTCCCAGTTTCCACTGTCCTCAGACCCCACTTTGTACAAGAAAGGTGCTTTTTGTACATGACTCCCTTGTCCTAACATGCTGGCCCCTGGCCCTAATTCCAGGGGACAGAATTATTCCTCTTACTGGTGAGCTTCCCTGGTCCTACTCCCAGGGGGTGATCAACAAGCTCCTTCCTAAATAAGGTGTGGTGAAGACCTTGGGATGTCAATGCCCTACTGTATTTCAATGCCAAATGAACCCCTTTCACATGTCTGCCTGGGCTGGGGCTTCATCTGAACTGGCCCCAACGGTCCTGACTGTCTGCCCTGCACAAAGACAGGTGCCTCGGGCTCTCCTTGGCTGGGTCTAAGACCCATCCCTCTTCCCAAGAGTGTGGCTGAGTGTGGGCTGGTGGCTGCAACCTTGAAGCAGCCATGGCTTCTTGAGGTCTGTGTGTGTGTGTGTGTGTGTGTGTGTGAGCGCTTGCTAGGGTTTGTGGACCGCTGGTGCATTGTCAACTCCATTAGCTCAACTGTTCCGTGGAACAAGTTCCTGAACCAACCTTGGGCTGCCCTGAGCCTGCCAGTCGAGGCTGCTCAGTGCAACATTGTCCTGGCCTGCGGGTCCGTAATTCGCAAGTCCTGGAAGCAGGAGCGGGAATTGGGGGGACAGGAGATGGGAGAAATGGAGACAAGACAGGATTCTGATCAAGTCTCATTTATTGGGGCAAAACTCAGAGTATATATAGCCAATGGTCAGGAGTAAAGGTCACAGCTCATGCTAATGAGGTAAAGTCAACAGGGGGCCAATCCTAGACGAGTGCCAAATAAGGCGCGCAAAAGGGGCTGTAGTCCTCAAAGACGTCCGTATGCTAATAAGGGTATACAGGAGTGAAGCGGGCAACTTATAGCAACCAATCACAAAGCTGCAAGTCAAGACAAGCAGAAATACCTTATCTATAAGCCTAGGTAATTAGCATGTTAACAAGTGAAGGTCAGTTCAGTCTGCAACTCAGGCTTCAAAGGGCAGGGCTGTTTACAGTTATAAAGATGACAGACTACTAGTCTTAGGTGATTAGCATATAGTTACTGACAAGTGAAGGTCAGCAAGTCTGCAAGTCAAGCTTCAAAGGGCAGGGCTGTTTACAGTTATAAAGATAATAGACTACTAAGCTCAGGCAACAAACAGTAACAGAGTTCAGACTAGTGACTGTAGCAAGGTCAAGCATGTCCAGGCTGGATGGCTCTGGACAGGTCCCCCTTTTTTATTTTTTCAAATAATATCCTCCCGGGAACTCTGCCTGTCTTAGGTTGTCAAGAGACACACTCAGTCCTTACCCGTAATCCGTCAATGGCCTTCTAATGTGACCATGGCCTGTCTTAGGTTGGTAAAGAGTGCTCCTGATCTTACCCGTCATTGGCTATCTAGTTCAGCTCACGGATGCAGAGGGTCTTATCACACTATAGTCGTGTGTGCCACTCTGATCAAGATCGCTCAACTCCAAGTGATGATCATGAATTTGAAGGGGCCTTGCTTGAATGGTCTCAATCTGTTACTTAATAAATGCCATGAGTTTGTTGAATATGACTGGTCCTAATGAAAGTAAAAACAGTAAACTAACGAGGGGGCCCCAAAAGTGCCAAGAGGTAAGGCAACAGTCCATTGAGCCTGGTCCACAGTGGATGGATGGTCAACTCCTTTCTTCTCTTTGCCAAGTCTTCTTGCAGCTGCTTGATTTTGTTGGCATAAAAACAGCATCTTTCCTGTAAAACCAAACAAATACCTCCCTGCTCTGTAGCAAGTAAATCTAAACCTTTTCTATTTTGTATTAGTACTTCTGCTAAAGAATCTACCTGATCTTGCAAATCTTGTATAGTGCCTGGCAAGGCACATCTGAGATTAATTGCCTAGATAGTTTGGTATACTGAGTAAGGGAGACATCCAAACCTGCTCACTGCAGAGCTCACTGCAGTACTGATCTTTAATCTTACAAATAAGGGAGCTAGTTATACTGCACTTTTAGCTCTTCCTGCCATGTGATCAATAGCAGGTATAGGGACAGGCATAATATCTATGCCTGGAAGGAGAGATTAGCACACATAACTCTGTCCAAATGCTGGATAACTGGGTAAAAGCCCTATTGTTGTCACAAACAAAAACTGAACTATAAAGGGCACATAAGAAGCCCGTAACATTAATAATACTAGAACAAGAAACAAATCCTGCCAATTCCACATAATCTCACAAGTATTGTTAAGGGAGGAGGAAAATAAACAAGTCACATTAAATAAACTGCAAAGGTTGGATTGTAAAAGGAGAAGTCAAGTCACAATAACTACCTACAGAATAGTTAATAAAAGGACTAGGTAATGCAAGGGGGACCGGGTATCCCTGCTGCATTTTTTCATGATACATTTCTGTAAAAACAGGAAAGAACATACTCCCAGGGAGAAGTCTCTTCCCTGGATTGAGATTTGTCATCAATTTGTTTCACCAGTCCTTCTGGCAGCCATCTGGCTGCATCATATTCGTGAGAATAAATGCAGACTGAGCCCCTTCCCCAGATCAATACTGGGTCTGGGCCATGCCATGAATTGTTCACTGGGTCTCTCCATTTTACCATGGTAAATTGCTTTTGAGATTCAGGATGCCAAAAACGTTCTGCATCGGATTTCCCGAGATTGTCCAATGTTAAAAAATTTCGTATAAAAAGAGTATGGTTAAGAATGTTTCTGGGGATTCTTTTAGTGCGGTACCATTCCCCCTTTTTTATTTTTTCAAATGTAGTTTTCAAGGATAAATGGGCTCTTTCAACTATATCTTGCCCCTGAGGGTTGTAAGGGATTCCTGTAATGTGCTTTATCTGTAATTGATTACAGAAAAATTTAAAAGCTTTTGCTGTATAGCCAGGGCCATTGTCTGTCTTTATTTGTTTGGGAACTCCCAAAACAGAAAAACAATGCAACAAATGGGCCACAACATGCTTGGTTGCCTCTCCTGTTTGGAGGGTAGCGAGAATAAACCCACTATAGGTGTCTATGCATACATGAATATATTTGAGATTCCCAAACTCTGCATAATGGGTGATATCATTTTGCCAGATCGAGTTAGGTACTAGTCCCTTAGGGTTAATTCCCAAATGGGGGACTGGTAGAAATGTCACACAAGAAGCACATTGCTTAACAATCTGTCTGGCTCGTTCTCTAGTTATTTTAAACATCAGTCTTAGGGACTGGGCATTCAAATGATGCAAGGCATGAGCGGCTTGGGCCTGTTGCAAATTGCTGGTCATAACCACGGCCACCATTTTTGTGGCTTCATCAGTGATCTCATTACCTCGAGCCAGAGGCCCCGGTAGGCCCAAATAAGCCCTAATATGTCCTAAGAAAAAGGGAGCAGTTCTTCTATGAATGAGTTGTTGGCAATGCAAAAATAATTTAGCCATTTCTGACACGTTTGATCTGCGCAACAGTTTCTTAAAGAGGTATTGAGTGAGCCAGATAAGCACTGTCAGTATAAATATTAAGCTCTTGATTGGGAAAGGCTGATAGAACTGCAATCATAGCTACCAATTGAGCAGAGGTAAAATTTGTTTTAAATTTAATTACTTGGTTAGCAAAGGAATAGGCAGCAACTCCTGTGGATGACCCATCCGTGAACACTAGTAAAGCATCATCCAAAGTTTCTTTACTAGTAACTTTGGGGAAAACAAAGGCATGTAATTTGCAAAACTGAATTAATTTATTTGGTGGATAGTAATTATCCAAACTACCTGCATAAGAGGCGCAAGCTACTGGCCATGTCTCCGTGTTCTGCAATAACCAATTAATCTGGGATTTGGAATAGGGTTGTATGATATTTGAAGGCTCTACCAAAATATCGGCGGCCATCAACATTTCACGGGTCATGTGCCATTGATCAAACCAAACAGGTTCAGCTGATTTCCAAGTGATTGGATCAGCGCACCCTTGGGGTGCAGGCATGTCAATGGCTGAAATAAAAAAATTCCAAAGCCCTTTTTATCTAATTGTCCCATGGCTGGAATTGGTTGTTGGACACCATTTTCTTCTTTGCCTAGCCCTTTTCCAGGGCTATACCCCTTAGCTAGCATTTGTGCAGTAACTACATCGTTAGGGCTGCACATCATGATTTTCATTTGAGAAAGCAAATCTCTGCCCCAAAGGTTAACAGGTAGTTGAGGGATGACATAGGGTTTGATGATGCCTGAATTGTTTTCTTTGTCCCTCCAAGTGAGGTATTTGGAACTTTGTTTGGGATTACTACTTTGTCCAATACCTCTTAAAGTTTCTGAGGTAGGCCAGTTAGGGGGCCAGTCTTCCTGCCTGATTATGGTTACATCAGCTCCTGTATCTATTAAACCTGTAAATGATTTGCCGTCTAACCATAAAGTCAAATAAGGTTTCTGATTAGTAACCGGCTGCACCCAATATACATCCGAGGATCCAAAGCCTCCTGTTCCTCTTTTAGGGTGTTGAATCTTATTATTAGTCTTAATCAATGGCAGCAAAATCAACTGTGCTATTTGTTCTCCCTGTGAGATAGTGATGATATTACTAGCAGCTTTGGCCATGATTTTAATTTCTCCAGTGAAATCATTATCAATTACTCCTGGGCAAATTTGCAAACCTTTCATGGTAACGCTACTTCTTCCTAGAATCAATCCAAAAGTTTCAGGGGGCAAAGGACTGTTCACTCCAGTGCTTACGGCTTGTGTTCCCATTTCAGGGGTTAGTACTGTGTGGGAGGAGGAACAGAGGTCCAGTCCCGCACTGCCTGGGGTGACTTGGCAGAGGCTCAAAATGGATTGCTGTTGCTGGCTCAAACAAAGCTGTCTTCCCCATAAACTTGTTTTGGGGCCTGGGGCAGGCCCCTCATCCCGTTTCCCGACTGTAGAGAAAGAGATTACCGGAAATGTCAGTCCTAGATTTACATTCACTGGCCCAATGTCTTCCCTTTCTGCATTTTGGGCATATTCTAGGAGAGGGTAATGGCCGTGTCTCCCTCTGTAAGGTATTAAAAGGGTGACGGGAAAAAGAACATTCTCGTGCAAAATGACCGTTTTCACCACATTTAAAACATGCCTGTTTGGTCTTATCTCTGTCGGCCCCCAAATCTTTAACTATTTGGCCACTAAAGGCAGCAGCCATAGCCAGCCCCTGTTGGTAAGAGGGCTCTATGTCCGCACCAGGCTTATATATCTGTGTAAATTGGTTTTGTTTTTGTGAGGGCGTATAGCTGCCTGACAAACAGGGTTAGCATTTTCAAAGGCCAACTGTTTGATAAATTCTGAACTAGTCTCTGAACTCCCAAACAGCCTCTCAGCAGCAATTATAAGCCTATTAGTAAAATCTGGGAAAGATTCATCAGTTTTTTGTTTAATATTGGTGAGGGTAACATTGGCGTCCCCTTTGTTAGGAATTCTTTTCCATGCTTTAAGCGCTATGGTCTGAATTTGTATATATAACCCAGGGGGATACCTTATTTGTTCTTCTAAAGTAGAGTAATCCTTTCCCCCCAACAACATATCTTGAGTCCACGGGGTGTCAGTACCAGCATTCTTTCTAGCCATATCTTTACATTGGTCGAAATATTCTGACTTCCATAGTAAATAATCTCCGCCTGAAAGGATGGACTTTGCTAATGTATTCCAATCCCCCAGGGTGAGCCATTTATCACAAAGAGCTTCTACAAGGCTCCTAGTAAATGGTGTATTGGGTCCATAAGTGGAGACTGCCTTTTTGAGTTCTTTCAATAACAAAAATTTAAAGGGCTCATGTTTCCTTGTGGGTACTGCATCCTCATCACTATTGCCATCATTGGCTTCAACCTCAATTACTGGGAAAACCAATTTCTTCCAAGAACGCTGAAAAGAAGACAAGCCAGAAGGCTTGTCTTGCTTGGACAACTGAGTTTTCGTTTTAAATGTTGACCGAGAAGAGACACGTGTTTTAGCACACACCTGACTGGAAGACATCAGAGGAGCAGTAGGCTTTAAAGGGGAAATGGAAGGGGGGGATCTTGAGGTCGAGGGAGGCCAGTCAGGGTTATGGTATTTAGTGGCCTCTTCATCTAAGTCATCCCAATACAGCTCTGAAGGATAAGGAGGTGGTTCATCCACTACAAAGTCTCTGAGACCATCAAATTATGGATTTGTTCTTTATAGCCAAAAGTTTTTCCAAAATAATGTGACTTTAAAGGTAATTTTTCTTCCCTAGTAGACAACTTATGCTCCTCATCGTGTAACGAGATAAGATCAAACTTCAAGTCTTCATTAGGACAAGAAGTTTCACAACGAGAGGGCGGCTTACTACTAGCTTTTAAAATTTCCTCCACTCGGGAAATTACAGTTCTAATTTTTGGGTTATTCTCTTGAATATCAATTAAATCTCTTATCAAACCCCAATAAGTGAAAGCAATAACAGGAACCTGCTTGGCTTCAAAAACCTCGTAATGATCATTCATGGCGTTCCCTACTCTTTTCAGTTCCTAATATCAATCGTCCCTTCTAAAGGGAACCAAGGACATACATTTTTAATAAAGTCAAAAACCTTAAACAAATTCTTTTTCTTAACCTTTACTCCTCACGTCTTTAAAACTTCAGATAACTGTACCATATATTCCTCATTAAACTTAATTCCGGTACCACATTTTCCTCATATGAACTTGATTCCTGCCCCATTATTGAGTGCTTTACCTACTTACCTTAAAGCTGAAACTGCAGCAGGCTCCCGCAGTGGCTTTGTTATCGATTTCCAAAGTCACTAGCTAGCTTCCTCGAGCACTTTTCCTCACTGGGTTCTCCGTGTCTACGCCCCATGTTGGGCGCCACATGTACCAGCCTGCGGGTCCGTAATTCGCAAGTCCTGGAAGGAGGAGCGGGAATTGGGGGGACAGGGGACGCGAGAAATGGAGAGAAGACAGGATTCTGATCAAGTCTCATTTATTGGGGCAAAACTCAGAGTATATATAGCCAATGGTCAGGAGTAAAGGTCACAGCTCATGCTAATGAGGTAAAGTCAACAGGGGGCCAATCCTAGACGAGTGCCAAATAAGGCGCACAAAAGGGGCTGTAGTCCTCAAAGACGTCCGTATGCTAATAAGGGTGTACAGGAGTGAAGCGGGCAACTTATAGCAACCAATTACAAAGCTGCAAGTCAAGACAAGCAGAAATACCTTATAAGCCTAGGTAATTAGCATGTTAACAAGAGAAGGTCAGCAAGTCTGCAAGTCAAGCTTCAAAGGGCAGGGCTGTTTACAGTTATAAAGATAATAGACTACTAAGCTCAGGCAACAAACAGTAACAGAGTTCAGTCTAGTGACTATAGCAAGGTCAAGCATGTCCGGGCTGGATGGCTCTGGACAAACATGGTGCTCATTAGGCTGCTATGCTTCCAGGCTGGATGGAGGGGAGGCCAGGACCTCTCAGGGGCGGGGCACAGCTCACTCATTCCCACTCACCTGTGCAGGTAGGAGGGAGCCTACCCCGTGGGGGCCACAGGAATGGAGGGCTGGTATGGTTGACCTGCAGGGGGTCAGACAACTTGGAGGTGCCCGTGCGTCTCACCTAGTGGGGTAGGTGCTCTGCTCTGGTTCATACTCTGGGGTGCCCATGCAGATTTTAGGAAGTGGGGTCATGTTTGCGCATGGAATCATGTGTCAGGGTAGCACCACTGTGCCAGCAATGGCCTCTCAGGTCTGATGTGAGGGGGGTGGCGTCTACAACCTGAGACTCTGTCTGGTGGATCACAAGACCTGGGGTAACTGGATTGCATGATTTGTGGAGAACACAGAGCTCCGCCTCTTTGGCCCTTGCTGAGTATGTGATAAGGGACAAGGACTAGAAGACACCCAAACTTCCTAGTGGAGGTGGTCTGGGTCTGGGCTCAGTGAGTGCCCCACTGCCCACTGACCAGGAGTCAAGACTGCTGGGCTCTAGGAGAGGGGACCCATGGGGGCAGTGTAGGGTACATCTATAGTGAGAGGGAAAGGAGCAAACCCCTCCTCCCGATGATATCACAGGGCACACTTGGAGCCACCTTGAGAGAGATTTTGGTGGGGCAAGGGGTGATTGTAGGTCTTTCCCTTGCAGTTGCCCCTCAGGTCTGTACCCCCACAGTTGAGAACCATTAGGGGTTCCAGGTTGGAGACACAAGATGGGGTTCCTGGGAAAGGGACACAGTCATACTGTTGAAGCCCACTGAAGGAGGTACCGGCAGGACTAGGAGAGATCTACTTGGGGTAGATGAAGTATTTCCCACAGTGTCACCTCTCAGGGGTCTTGATGTGACATGGGGCTTAGCCTTTCCCTCGAGTGTCCCCAGCCCCAAGTCTGTGGCAGCATGAGCCCAGTCTGTCCGTGATAGACCCTCACCCACACATCACAGGATACCTGGAATGTGGAGGAGCTAGAGAAATGCCAACAAACAGTTTCTTGTCCCCTCCAAGCACTGTTGGTTTGCTGTTGGGTTTGCCCACAGTTATCACTCTTGGGCCGGCTGTGTCTTCCTGATTCCATTTGGGGGTGACATAGTCCATCATAGTTCCTTTCAGTGGATGAATTTCTGGGAGCCTTTGGCATGCTTTCTCCATTCTAAATATCTCATCACCAGGCTGGAAGTGGTCGCCCCACATTGGTAATATCCCAGGTTGTTTAGTTTTAACAAGAGCAGGGCTGTTGCATGAAAGAGTGTACCCACATCTGAAGCTCTTGTTACAGAGTGGGTGGGAGTGAGCAAAACTCAACTGCCAGAAAGGTTTGTATCAATGTCTACTTCCACCAGCAAGGATGATGGTCCACATCTTCCCCTCTGGTCAGTCCCAGGTCTGGGGCATCTAGCTAGAGATTTTCTGACTGTGATGAACAGTCTCCTGCTCCCCTAGTCTGTCTCTTGGCTTGTAGCAGAACCTGACCACCTTGTCAGTTTCAGCATTCATTTTTCTTGGCCGTGCCATCTCTCCTCTTCTGGGGTCTGGTACGCTTGTATGAGCTCCATATGCATTAAAGATAGTAATCTACTATGCACAAAGAAAAAAGAAAAGAAATGGAAAGCATAAAGATCAACATCTTAGACATTTGTGTACTAAAATGGACTGTTTTGGCACTTTGAATCACAGGGTTTGCCATGCTGGGAATGACGAATTCAAGAGAAATGGTATCATGTTCATAGTAAAAAAGAATATTTCAAGATCTATCTTGAAATGCAACTCTGTCTGTGGTAGAACGATGCTTATATGCCAACAAAGAAGACCAGTTAATACAATTGTTACCAAAATTTGTGCACAGAAGACAATGATGAACAAATCAAAGAATTGTACCAACTCTTCAGTGTGAAATTGCTCAAACACACAAGCAAGATTCTTTGCTAATTATTCGTAATTGGAAAACAAAAATTGTTAGCAAAGAGGATGGAAGTGTGGTCAGAAAATATGGCCTCAGTGTTACAAATGAAATTGGAGATCAGGAGCAGAATTTTACAAGACCAATATCTCATTAAAAATACTATTTTAGGGGGCCCAGGTGGAGGGAGGATGTTTTGAGAGTGATGATGGTGACAAGTGTGCAAATGTGGCCTGCATACAATCGATGTATTTATGGATCGTGATGGGAGTTGTACGAGTCCCCAATAAAATGATTCCTTTAAAAAAAGATGGGGGGCTGAGCCCCGGAGGCTTAATAGTTGTGTGAGAGACTGCAGCTCACTGTGCTGGTGGTTCAAATCTAGTAGCAGCTCTCCAGGAGCAAGTCTGGGCCCCCTACTCCGACCAGAGGGCAGTGATCTACCCCCCCCCCAAAAAAAAGAAGGGGGCAGGGGGAGAGAGGTGCTTATACCAAGGGCTCAAGTAGGAAATATTTGGAAATGAATACGGCAACATGTGTACAAATATGCTTGATACAAATGATGTATTCAATATTACAAGAGCTATAAGAACCCCCAATAAAATCATTGGGAAAAAAAAGATTGTTGATAGGTGGGTAAACATGCTTTTCCTACATCAATGCCTTATAGGCTGCATTGAAATATACATTATTTTCACAAAAAATACCATTTTAAAATAACATAAATGGTGACAATTGACATGTACTCCAATGATGGAATACACAGGAATGAAACTGACTGTCTCTGTGGGAATAAAGCTGGAAGCGTGGTGGCGTATGGGGTGACGTGGTGGACTGATATCAACAAGGCCAGCAGTTCAAAAGCATCTGTCACTCCTTGGGAGAGAGGAGGCTTTCTACTCACTGTAATGAGTTGCAGTCTTGGAACAGTTGTTGTTCCCTGTCATATAGGGTCGTTATGAATCAAAACAGACTCATTGGCAATGAGTGAGTGAGTGAATGAGTGAGTGGGAAAAGATAATGGAGAAGCTCAAGATAATTGCCAAGGCAGGACTGAAGCCTGACTCTGAAACAAGCTATCAAGTGCTCATATGCAATTTCAAGTTGAAGCAGAAGAAAACAGGAACAAGTCCATGAGAACTAAAATATGAATATATAACACCTAAATTATAGAACATATGAAGAACAGATTTGATATATTTGACCTCAGTGCCAGAAGACCTGTTGAGCTGTGAGATAATTTAAAGAAAATCATGTTGGAAGAAAGTAAAACTTTGTTAAAAGTGCTAAAGTAAAACTTTCAAAGGACAGCGTAAGTAGACAAAGTCAGACATTATAATGAAATGCTTAAAGACCTGGCTGGTGTGATCCATCAGCCCCTACTGCCCACAACCCCACAGAACCTCACCACCCGCATTGCCTGTGGAACCAGAGCAGCCTGTACCACTGTGGCCCACCCCGTTGCTTGAGGCCCTGGATATCCCAATCCATACTGCAGCACCACTTGAAACACACACACAGACCCAGCCAGTCCTGTCCCCTGGGCCATATGCATTGCATGCAACAACCACACACAGTGATGTGAACATATCTCATAAACTACCACCTTACCAATAGTCACTACAAGAAAGCAAGAAGCAAACTTTGAACCACCACAGAAAGAAATCTTCAGAATGCTGCCTAGGGTCATTCAGGATATAAGGGAATCAATATAGAAGTAGGATGAGATAATAGAGAGGACAGAGTCCACTTTCTGAAGAGAAATACAAACATTAAGGGACAAGGCAGCCGAAGTCAAGAGAATGGTAAAAGACCTTACCAACAGGCTGGAAGGAGTGGAGAATTGTACAAGTGACTTCAAAGATAGTCAAGCAAAATTCGACAAATGTGAAAGACAATCAAACAAGAGAATCAAAGAAGCTGAAGAAAGCCTGAGAACAATGAGCAACACAAAGAAGAACAATATTCAAATAATTGGGATACCCAGAGCAAGACATAATGAAGAAATCAACAGCCAAAATAGCAAGGGAATTTCTGGAAGAAAACTTCCCCAACTTAGTGAAGGAGAACCAGACAAGCATCCAGGAAGCAGAGAGGACCTCAATAAGACTGAATCCCAAGATGAACACACCAAAGTATATTGTAGCCAAATTATCCAACTTTGATGAGGAAAAGGAGAAAATCATAAAATCAGAGGGAAAAAAATGCAATCACCTATACTAATAATCAGATAAGATTAGACTCATATTTATCATCAGAAATCATGAAGAAGAGAGAATGGAGTAGAATTTTCTGAACATTGAAGAAGAATAGCAGTAATCCAAGAATTCTCTACCCTACCAAACTTTCCATCAAAAGAGATGGGGAGGTAAGAGTATTCCCAGATCAGAAAAAAATTAGAGAATACATTTCTGTTATATTTTTAACCCAATTGGCACATCTCTACCTCATAGACAAAAACAGACTGTACATCAAAGGATTGGTTATAGTACATCAAGCTAATAGCAATTTAAAAAAAAAACAAGAGTTATCATTATAATCTCTGACAAACTTGATCGCAAGGTACGAAATATAACTAGAGATACATGACAAGTATGGGCTCGATATAATGTTTAAGGGATCATTAGACCAAGAACCAGTGAGCAGAATAAATATATGTGTGTAACAAGAGATCAATCAAAATCATAAATCAAATCATTCAAAAAATAAAAAAGAAATCACAGAATCAATAGTAGGAGATTTCAAAGCACTGCTCTCCATGAGAGACACATTAGGAGGAAAGAAGTTCAACAAAGAGGCTAAAGAATTAAACTATAGTTAGGCAACTCAACCTGGTAGATATATTCAGAGCTCTCCATCCAACTGGAAAACTTTAATATTCTATTCAAGTTCACATAGTACGTATTCAGAAATGCAAACACATGCTGGGACACAGGTCAAGTTTGAGTAAATGCAAACATATAGAGATCACTTAGACTTCTTTCTCTGACCCTATGTCATAAAATTGGACATTGACAACAATAAGAAAATAAAAATAGGGGCAAATGCTTTGAGGATGAATAGCATAATTCTCCAAAATGAGTGGATTTTTGCCCAAATTAGAGATGAAATTAGGAAATTTCTAGAAACTAATGAAATGAAATGTATGAGAATACAACATACCAAAAACTATGAAATACAGCAAAGGCAGTTAGTTACCAGAGAATGCTTGGTAGTAATAAATACAAGCAATGGAGGCTTATGGTTGATTCCCTATCATAAAACCTTCAGTAATGGGAGTCAAGTGAATAATCCCCCTAATAGCAAAAGAACAGAAATTCTAAAAATCATGGTGGCATTTAATGAATTGTGTGTTAGACAGGGTTCCCTAGATAAACAAAACGAGGATACTTATGAATATATGCATTTATTCATGATATAGAATATATATTCATGGTAGAATATATATTCATGATAGAATATATTCAATATAGAATATATTTGTTCATCATAGTATACACACACACATACACACAGCATGATAGACTATAACAGCTAATTAGTCCACACAGCAGGACAGAGGGCTCAATTCAACTCACTTCCTTGGAACAGTTAATATACCAGAACTCCTTCAACTCCTGAGGGCTGCTGGGTCCTAGGTTGAGGAAGCAGACCGCAGATTCTTCCACAGGGCAATGCAGACAGTTCAGCCACAGGAACAAGCAGCAGGGTGTGACATGACCCATGGGTTGGCTCTCCCACAGGGAGTGTAGCTCACAAGTTGAGGCAGAGAACTAACATCATCTATCACAGTGAAAGGACAAAGGACAAGGACCACAACAATCCCAATAGCCACAGAAAAAGCATTTTACAACATTCCTAATTAAGACTTTCAAAAAGATAGGATTGGAAGGTAATTGCCGCCATATAATTCAAGCTACATATGAAAAACCAACAGCCAGCATTACAATCAATGGAGAAAAAAATGAAAATATTCTAACTGAAAAAGGGGACCAGACAAGGATGAACCTTGTGCCCACTTTTGTTCAACATCATCTTGGAGGCCCTAGCTAATAGTATAAGGTAATATATATGTCTGGGGAAAGAATTGAAATTATCATTATTTGTAGATAACATGATTGTATATATTGAGAACTGCAAAGGCTCCATAATAGAAGTACTGGAAGATATAGAGGAATATGGTAGTGGCAGGATTCAAGATCACCAAGCAGAAGTCAATTGGATTACTATACACAACTGATGAAAAAGAAAGATCACTAGCCTTCATAATAGCCAAGCCTAAAGTGAACTATCTAGAGATATACCTGGGTTAGTCTGAATAGACCAGAGAAACAAATCCAAAGATACTCATATGTGTATAAGAGAGTTTTATATAAAAGAGCAGTTATGTCTTAAGAAAGCACCCCAACCCAGTCCAGATTAAGTCCATAAATCTGACTTTACCTCATATGTCAATACTAGTTCATACATTTCTCTTTAAACACATGCATCCATACAATGATGCTGAATGCAGGAAGATCACAGCCCAGTGGATGCAAAGTTTTGTGGATCCAGTGGTGGTAGAAATATCTCAGCACTGGTGTGAGTCTCCATGTGGCTCTGTCAGCTCCAAGGCTCTGGCTCCCATCAGAACCCTGTGACTTGTCAACAGGACTGTTTCTCAGGGAGTGTGTCTCTGTCCCACCTTCCGTGAGCTTTTTATCTCCTTACTACCTCCAAATGAGGTCATCACGCTGCAACCTGATTGACAGGCTAGAATCCACCACTCCACAAGTTGTCTCCAAATTATAACTAACACACTAACCATAAACAAACAAACAAACAAACAAACAAGCACAAAAACTTGTATGAGGAAAACTACAGAGCATTATAACAAGATACCAAAAGGGAACTTCACAAATGGAAGAATATTCCATGCTTGTGGATCAAAAGACTTAATATTATAAATATGTCAACCTTAAGGCACTATATAAATTCAACGCATTCCTGACAGAAATACCAGCATTCCCCCCCACGCCCCCAGATATGGGAAAAATCGATTTCCAATTTCATCTGGAAAGGGAAGAAGCCAAGGATTGCCAAAGAATTCCTCAAGAAGAGTAAAGTGGGCAAGCTTGCTTTACCAGATTTTAAAACTTATTATATAATCACAGTTGTCAAGGCAACATGGTACTGATATAATGAGAGATATTCAGATGAATGTATAAGAACAGAAGGTTCAAAATATAAAGAGCAGCATACAGACAATTGATCTTTGATAAGGGTCCAAAATCTACACATGGGAATATTATGTCTTGTTTAACAAATTGCGCTGCAAAAACTGGTTATCAACCTACAGAAGGCTGAAACAAGATCCTTACCTCACTCTATTAACAAGAACAAATTCAAAATGGTTCATAGATCTTGAGGTAAAAGGCTAAGCGATCAGGATCACCAATGAAAAAATCTGGACAAAACTGAGGCCTTTAGAGCAGGAAATACATAGACTATCAGACATAAGGATGGATGCATACTCAAGAGAAAGATAAGATAGATGAGTGGGACAAACAAAAGATAAAACACTGTACATTGAAAGATTTTATCAAGAGAGTAATTAGAGAGCCCACAGACCGGGAAAAGGTATTTAGTAATGACATATCAGATAAAAGGATTATTACTAAAATCTATAGATCCTTCAAAACTACAAGAAAAAATGAATAGCACACTAGGAAGGTAGGCAAAAGACTTGGATAGAAGATTGACAAAGGGAGAAACCTAAATGGCCAGTAAACATGTGAAAAATGTTCCTGATCATTAGCCATCTGGAAAATGCAAATTAGAATTACTACGAGTTACCATGTAACACCTACAAAGATAGCCCAATTAAAAAAAGCAGAAAGTAAGAAGTGTGGGATGGGGGTGTGGTGAGATAGGAACTCTAATTCACTGCTTGTGATCCTATAGATATGTACAGTTAACTGTGGGAAATGATTTGGTGATACCTAAAATAGATGGAAATTGAGTTACCTTATGACCAGCAATTCCACTACTGGGCATATACCAAGAAGAATTAAGAAATAGAGCATGACTAGACATCTGTTCTCCAATGTTCATTGGAGTTCACTATCAGACAAAAATTGGAAACAGCCTTAATTTCTTTCAATAGATGTGTGGATTAAAAATTCTGGTATATACACAATGGAATACTACGCCTACCTAAAAAAAAACAGTTATGAAAAGATGAGACATCTCATCTCATGAAAAAAGTTGGAGGCTATCATGCCGAGTATTTTTAATTGCTGCATATGTGTGTGAAAATTGATAGTCAATAAAGAAGATTGAAGAAGTGGTACATTTAAAATATTGCACTGTTGAAGAATATTGAACATACTGTGAACTGTCGGAAGATTGAAGAAGTTCAATCAACTTCTCCAACAATTAGAACAAGAACAACAAAATAAGCCATAAACAGCAGGAGACAAGAAATAATAAAGAAATAAACAGAACTGAAAACAGAAAAACAATAGCGAGAACCAACAGGGGCAGAAATTGCTTTTTCGAATAAATTGTCAAGCTTAGCAAAAAAAAAAAAGGAGAAGATGCAAGTATCAAGAGTAAGAAACAAAAGGAGTGACATCACAGCAAAATCAATTGAACTAAAGAAGGTCATAACACGTGGAACACTTGGAAAGCAGACTGGCCAGATTCTAGAACTCTGAGCATTTTTCTTGGTATATATGTGTGTATATATATATGTATATATATCAGACTTATAGGTAGAATTGAGGTCATGATAGTGGGGGTAAGGAAGCACCAAAGAACTAGAGGACAGTTGTGTGTTTCATTGATGCTGTACTGCACTTACTGACTCATCTCTTCTCTGTGACCCCTTGGTGAGGGGATGTCCCAATGTCTACAGGTGGGGGTTGGGTCTCCACTCCACCTACCACCACACCCATCATTCATCTTGGGTATGGTTTTATTCTGGGTACATATGTAAGGATCAGTGGTTTTGCTTTTTTAGAGAATGCAGTCTAACCCATAGCATTTACTAGGAAAGTTAACTGGGTACAATTCAGGATCACAAATGTTCAGGATACAGGTTTGTGTGTGTGTGTGTGTGTGTGTGTGTGTGTGTTTTCTCTTTTTTTTTCCCAAGAGCATCTCCTCTTTGCCGTTCACACAGGAATACTTCTCTCTCAGAGGCTCCCAGTCTCTCAATTATACAGCCCTTTGATCTCTGCCCTGATCACACTTGTGTTGTAAAGTTTTTTTTAGCACAGCTAATAATTGCCCTAAAGACATTCCACTCACCCATAAACCTCACCTTGAAGGTACTAGCCTCTAGCTCAGTGGGCCAGCAAACCTAGCTCTTTCAATTAAGTGCTTGGAGGTACCCAATCCACAGTGACCCTCCTGGCTACAGGCATTCCATTTTCCTTGCTTTGTGTACTGGGAATTCCATCTTTCTGTCTTGTACTCTCTGTTCTGTTGCTATCACTCTTAGATTTGGCTGCTCCTCTGCCACTTCTTTGATGTTACAGCTAGACCACCTGTAATGAGGAGGTTCATAACCCAGAGATCTTAAGGACTTGAGGATGCACTCCCATCTTCTTTTTAAAATATTTTATTGGGGACTTTTACATTTTTTATCACAATCCATACATTCCTTCAATGTATCAAGCACATTTACACAAAAGCCCCCATCATCATTTTCAAAGCATTCCCTTCCCACTCAGGACCCTGACATCAGCTCCCCATTTCTCTGCCCCCCCACCTATCCTCCATTCCTTGTGAAGCCTTAATAAGTTACAGACTATTTTTTCTATTTCTTATATCATCCTTCATAGCCCTTCACCCACTTTTCCATTATTTGTCCCCTTGGGAGGGAGTTCTAGATTTATCCTTGTGATTGATTTCCCCGTTCTCCCCTTCCCCTTCCCTAATCTTCCTGGTATCCCTAATCTCCTTGTTGACCCTGAGGGGTTTATCTATCCTGAATTCCCTGTGTTTTGAGCTCTTATCTGTAGCAGTGTTCATGCTCTGGTTTAATCCAAGTTATAGGTAGAATTGAGGTCATAATAGTGGGGGGAAGGAAGCACCAAAGAGCTAGAGGAAAGTTGTGTGTTTCATCGGTGCTATACTGCACTCTGACTAACTCATCTCTTCCCTGTGACCCCTTGGAGAGGGGATGTTCAAATGTCTACAGGTGGGCGTTGGGTCTCCACTCCACCCACCACCACGCCCACCCTTCACCTTGGGCATGGTTTTATTCTGGGTCTTAGGTGCCTGATACCTGATCCCATCCAAACCTCATGATCACACAGGTTGGTGTGCTTCCTCCATGTGGGCTTTGTTGCTTTTCAGCTAGATGATTGCTTGCTTCTCTTCAAGCTTTGAAGACCCCAGATGCGATGTCTTTTGGAAGCCAGGCACCATCAGCTTTCTTCACCACATTTGCTTGTGCATCCATTTTGTTTTTAGCAATCGTGTTGGGAAGGTGAGCATGCACTCCACTCTGGACACTTTCCTGGAGACAGTGAGATTTTCCTTCTTGCCAAGGAGATGGCTCATTTCAAACCCAGCAGGACGGCGAAGCTGCTTCCACCCAGTTCAGGCACAACAGTTGTGGGAATGGCATAAGATTGGACAGTGTTTCACTTTGTTGCACTTAGGGTTGTTATGAGTTAAGGGCAACTTAGCTACCCCTAACACCACTGTTTTGGTTGGAGTTTGGTTGGAGTCATTTGGTTGGAGTTAGAAAGACTATCCCTAGAAGAGCAATTTCAAGTTATTCCTTGCACCACAATTTACTGGCACAACAAGCCTAAAATCAGGAGAGCAGCATGGCATAAGGCAATCTTAGTGTACAGATTTCTAAATGCTTGTATTTTTATCCCAGTTATATTTCTTTTGTGATAGCTACTATTTTATTTCCCTGAAAAATGAAGACAATACTATTTACTAGGCATGACAAAATTTAAGTGAGATATTCTGTGTGAAGTATGAAGTGCCTAGTATGTAGAAGGTTACTATCTTAGCTATCTAGTATTGCCATAACACAAATACATGTGGGTGACTTGTATTTATTTTCTCATAGTTCAAAGGGCTAGAAAATTGAATTCAAGGTGAAGTCATTAGGGAGAAGTTTTACTTTGTTTATTTTAGTTTTTGTTATTATTTTTGTTAGGTGTCCTTCTGTCACTTTTGACTCAGAATGACCTTCTGTACAGTAGGTCCTACACCATCCTCAGAATTGTTATGTTTGAACCCCCTGTTGTGGACACTGTGTCCATTCATCTCATCCAAGATTTTCTCCTTTTCACTCACTCTCTATTTCGCTGCATTTTTTTTGTGGTCTGGGGAGCGCCCCTGCCCTCTGGTGGGAGTTGGAGGCCCAACCTTGCTCCTGGAGAGCTGCTGCACTCACCCTCTGTTTTATGAAGCATAATATTCTTTTACAGGTACTAGTCTCCTGATAATACGTCCAATGTACATGAGATGAAGTCCCATAATCCATACTTCTAAAAGGCATCAGGTTTTGTAATCAATGATCCTTGAAATTCTTGTCTTGTAGATTCATCTGCACCTGTTATTAAATCATGTCTGCCTTTTCCAATGTCTGCACCCATGGACCTGTATCTATTTTTATGTTTTAATACTCATAAGTGATGAGATTTTGAGAATTTGTCATTAGCTGATATGACCTCTATCGATTGATTGTATTGTATTACATTGCATTTTGCAAATGGACAATGTTACAATTTATTATATTACACACCCGGATATTGTATTTAGAATTTCAACAGAGATAGTTTGGGAACAGATTCACCTCATAGTAATATTTAATAAATGTTGACTGTCCTTAATCCATGTTGCAGAACTTCATGCTTCTGTAGAGAGTAGGGCTTTATTTTAAATAGGACACCAGCATTAATTTTCTCTAGCTTTCTCAGAACCAGGAGCCGTATGTCTAACTTTTATGGGCGTTCCTACTTCTCAGAGTCTTCATCAGGGCATCTTTCAGTTCTTTGTTCCTCATACTATATATCAATGGGTTTAAAATAGGGGTGATGAAAGTGTAGACTACGGACACCATCCGGCCCACCTCAGGAGAGTATCTGGAACTTGGGGACAAGTATATGAAGCTGGTGCAGCCATACTGAAGGAGGACCACGATGATGTGAGAGGAACAAGTGGAAAAGGCTCGGTGCCGCCCTTCTGCTGACTGGATCCGCAAAATGGCGGCCACAATGAAGACATAGGAGGTGGATATTAGTGAGAGGGGGATACTGAGAACAACAAAGCTGATGATATAAAGGGCAGTTTCATGAACATGCGTGTCTGCACAAGCCAGGCGCATGACTGCAGGCAAGTCACAGTAGAAATGGTAGATCTCATTGTTGTTGCAGAATGGGAGATGGAAGATTAAAATGGTCAGTGGCAGTGATAACAGAAACCCAAGCACTAGAGATCCTGCCACCAGCTCCACACACAAGGGCCAGCTCATAATGAGGGTGTATCTCAGAGGGTAACAGATTGCTATAAAACGGTCATAGGCCATGACTGCAAGCAGGACACAGTCAGCACTACCCAAGAAGATGAAGAAAAACATTTGAGTGCCACATCCAGCAATGGAAACAGAGGTTTTGCCCATCGTCAGAAGGTTGGCTAAAGCCAGTGGGGCAATAGAAGTTGTGTAAAAGATTTCCAGAACTGCCAAGTTAGCCAAGAAAAAGTACATGGGAGTGTGGAGGGAATGGTTGACCTGGACAATGCCTGCAATGGTAGCATTTCCACAGAGGCTGGTGAGGTACATCAGCAGGAAGGCCACAAAAATCACCATTTGCACCTCAGGGTGAGTTGAGAATGGGCGGAAGAAGAACTGAATCTTCAATGTTTTATTGCTTTCTTCCATGAATAGCACATTGGACCTGCTAATAGGAAAGATGGTGGATGCCTCTAGGCATCTCTCTTTTAAGGTGACCCTTTCCCATGTCCTCTATGGCAATGTTAGAGTCCTTTTCTGAGGTATCCACGCCTTGGGGCATACTTTTATTTTAAAGGTGATTCTATAAATACTAAACTTGTCCCCCTTTCACCTTTCTATCCAATCCCCAAAGACTGAGACATTCTAAGTGAGGGAAACTTTGATGTACACTTTTCTAATGCCAGTATCAACCTTAACACAATGCCCGTTATAACGGGCTATAGCAGCTTTTCAAGAAATATTTTTTGTGTCTATCAATAAATTCAGTTTATAGAAGTTATAAAATGATTAAAATAGTGTATCAATTAATTTGTGACACATGGAAGTAGAAGCTTCAGGAAACATAGATGTCATGATTTAAAGAGATCCAGTACCTGAAGCCTTGAGTGGTGTCATAAGAGTCTTCATAGATGTTTGAGCGTCATCTTATGCTCTTACTCATCAGTTGATAAGAACCTAGTTTCATGACCAAGACTGTAATCTTGGATCAGAACAATTGATTTAAAAGAAGTTCCTAGTTCATTAGGATTTTAAAGATAAAATGTCTCAATGATGACTTCGGTTCACATTATCCTCTTCAGTTGTCAACTCGTTGGGTTAGATAAATATATCCTACCAGGTAGGCATAAATCCTCCTCATTTCCTCAAGTCACTTATTTCTTAATACAACCAGTAACTTGCATTGGTTTCATTTCATTGCAAGGTCTAGAAAATAAAAATGAAATACGAATAAATGTTGAAACATCCAGAAAAAGAATAAGAATTTCAAGCACTACAATATCCACTACTGTCTTTGGTCCTCTGCATAGTATCAGTTAAAAGAAACTGAGAATGGGAGTGGGGGAAAGGGAAAGACATCAGGCTTATGAGTACATTAATTTTTTAAAAAAAGAAATAGAAGTGTGCTTGTTATTTATAATTTTTTTTGCATCACTTCCCTCTGGTGGGAGTGGGAGGCCCAGCCTTGCTCCTGGAGAGATGCTGCTGGATTTGAACCACCAAGCCCATGGGCCAGAGTCCCGCACTCAACCACTATGCCATCAAGGCTCAGCCAGCATGCTTGTTATTTTTGCTAGAGACTAATGAAGTGACTGGTAGACCTGGTGGTGCAGGTTAGTCCTTTCTTGGCCCCTAACTAAGGAAGGTTGGATGCTCAAGTCCATCGCGTGAACTTGGCTGAAGAAAAGACTTTGTCATCTGCCATAGGGAAGAATTATGGACAAGAAAATCCTATGAGGCAGTTCTACTCTGACATATGGGCTTGCTATGAGTCAAAATTTATTTGAGTAACAGTGACAAGTGAGATTCTACCTGAAACCTCTATTAACTTTAGAATATATGGATTTTTTTGTTATTGCACACAGGAAGTGAACCAGACAAAACTTTCAGAAGATAGGATGACAGAAATTTGGATCAAATGTTGGATCCTACGCACACAAATACCTGTGTGCTTTGCTGATTTCATTCTTTAAGGAAAACTGGAGGGGTCACTCTTGTGTGCTTCCTTAGCTGGAGCATGTATGTTCTAGGATGTAGAAGGTAGCCAGAATGCTTCTTAAAAGCAGGACTGGGACTGAGGCCTGATGGTGTAGTGGTTGAGTGCGGGACTGCAGCCCATTGGCTTGGCGGTTCAAATCCAGCAGCAGCAAGGCTGGGCCTCCCACTCCCACCAGAGGGCAATGATGCAAAAAAAAAAAAGCAGGCATGGTGAGACTTTCTCTCACATATTTTGAATATATTATCAGGGGTGATCAGTCCCTAGAGAAGGATCTCATGCTTGACAAGTAGACTTACAACCCCCCTCCAAAGAAACAAACAAACAAACAAACAAAACAAAACAAAAAACTTACTGGTATAGAGTTGAAGGTGACTCATCGTGATCCTCTCAGACAGGGTAGAACTCCTCCTGTGAGTTTCTAAGCCACCAACTCTTTACAGGAGTAGAAAGCGCTGTCTTTCTCCTGCGCAGTGGCTGGTGATTTTGAACAACTCATGTTGCAGAACACAGCCCAGCTCAAAGCACTTGCACCCCTGGGGTTCCATAGCAGGGCAGCCAAACAGAGGAAGACCCTCAATGAGATGGATTGACATAGGACTTGCTGCAATAGGTTCAAACAAAAAAAGAGAATGATGCAAGCCTGGGTGGTGTTTCCTTCTGTTTTCCAAAGAGTGGCTATGAGTCAGAACCAATTGAAGGCGCCTAACAACAGGAGGCGTCATGCTTCTCCTCAGAAGGATGAAGTCCCACGGAGACCGTGTAAAGCAGAAGGAAGGCGTGCACTAATTGGGGATGTAAAAACCATAGGATTGCAAAGAAATTTCTTGTGACTTACTCTTAAGTTCTGAGGTCTATAAATCATTTACCTTGCCAGTTAGATTAATTAAATCCAAGCTTTAGATGTGTTGCTTTACGCCATAAGTTGTCTACTACCCAAAGCAAAATACAATATACTCTAACCTCCTCACTGCAGGATCTTGATTTAAATGGCTCCTTCTCTTTCATTCCAAAGAAAATAAGTGATGGAATAGTTATCCTCTTTTGAGATAGGAATGGCCTAGAGAGATACTCCCAGGGGAAGAGCTAGTTTTTGGAAAGATGGTTTACCACCTTTTGCAGATGTCCACTGTAGCACTCTCCACATCCTTTGTCCTTAATGAAATCCCTACACAAGCTGGCTCATGGTCTCAAGGAAGTCACATATGCCCACAGAGCTAGAGTTGGCAGCTTATCTGTTCTCTCTCTTCCAAAGAGATGGCAGGTTCACAGCTGTATAAGCTGGCAATGTTAAAAAAAATCCATCTCCTAAATGAACACAGTACTCTAGGAGACTTCAAGATGATTGAGATGGAGTGTACGCTCTGGAAACAGGACTCCAGAGTTTTCCCTTTATTCTGGGTCTGTTTGCAAGACCTCTGTGCCCTCTCTTGTCAATTTCTCTCCACTTACACTATAGGCAATTTCAATCATTGTGGGGGAAAGGTAGATGCAAGAAATTTCAGTTTGCAAAAAGTCTGCAAACAAAAGAGGGATAATCTGAGTAGACTTAAATGAAATCAGTGAAACGTTCTCTTCAGCAATATTTTAGGGTAATGACTATAATAATACTTACACTAATAAATCTCTGTATATATACAGCTAGCATATACGTTTGGGAAAAATAAGGATTTTCAAAGAAAGGTGGCACAAAGCAGGCCATTTTGAAATGGAATGATGTGAGTTCAAATCTAGGTTTGACATTGGCTTTAGGTTAGAATGACTAGAGAAGCAAATCGAGAGACCTTCCTATGTCTGTAAGAGAAAGCTTTACATCAAAGAGCAACTGTATGTTGAGAAAACATCCCAACTCTGTTCAGATCAAATACTTAAATCTGAGATTAGTCCATATATAAGATAGTAGTGTGGAAATAAATTCCTCTTTAGACTCATGCAGCACATGTAATGATACCGAATGCAGAAAAATCACAGGCCAATGGGTGAAAAATCTTATAGATTCAATGCTAGTGGAAGAATCTCAGCACTGGCAAGTCTCCATATGCCCTCTCTAGACTCTATTTTCTTATAATAGCACCTCACCATTTTACAAGATTGTGCAAGTTGGAAACAAAATCCTATCTACAAAAAAGCAGACTGCTTAGTCCATATCAAAGACTTAACTTGTATATTGATTCTTTGATTCCTTCATAATTTATGCCAAAGTTGGATAAGTTAGATTGCACAGTAGCTGGGTTACCTGGAAGATGTGCTTGATTTAGTGTGTGGGTGTCAGGTTTATGTTATATCTGATTACACTACTGGTTGCATATTATCACCTTATACTTAAAAATTCTCTTTAAAGTAGGGTAAAAATTGATCATCGACTTACAAACAAACTTATATTAAAAGATAGCTTTCATAAAAGGTTTTGACACTGTTATGGCCTATTTGACCTGCATGGTACATGTATGAGCACATTTCTCAACTCACTGGAAGAAGGATATAAAATTTTAACTTGGGACTTTGGGTTGTGGAATGACTGCAGGAGGATCAGTGTCAACAGTTGTCATTCATAGGCCTAAACCCTGCTGGACGCACAAGAATTTGTGGCTTCTGGAGACACTTCTATCAGCTACAGCAGAGAGAAGGCACCATCCATTGGCACCTACTCAAAGACAATGTTCCAACATCAGATACACACACACTCACACACAAATGAAATTATTCTCAAAAGACATTCTTAACATTTTTGACATGTCTGAATAAATGCTTTCTAGAAATATAACCTTGTAAGGGGGGCTAAAGTGGTATTCTGTCATTGATAATATATTGGAAACTGCTTCTTCTGGAGGTCCATAGGGTAGCATATGGACAATTTCACACAGTTGAACATATCCATTTAAAAGTATGCTTTGAGTATATCAAATGAGACATTTATACATTCAGTAAATAAATATTAATCTCATAATTATGCATAACATTTACTGAGATAAATATAGTTGCTGCTAGCTATCATGAATTTGGTCTCTGACTTATGAAATCAGTTCCTGTGATCCAGAGGGTTTTAACTGGCTGTTTTTTCAGAAGTAATCTCCAGGCCTTTGTCTCCAATCTGTTACAGTAAGAAAGCTCTGATGAAACAGGGTGAGCATCATAGTGGCACACAGGCTTCCACTGACCGAGGTGTCTTTGCATGAGGTGCATGCGTTTGCCAAGAATTATATGCAGGTCTCAAGCCTGGAAGGTGAGAATTTGAACACCGGACCTTTACTATCTCCATATACACCTTGAGATCTGTGTACTCAGCCCTATTGTGTACTGTGTTCCTTTATTATATATAATTTTAAGATAAATGCACTTATACTTAAGGGTTCAAATAACTTGCTTAGCTAGTAAAGGCCAGAGTAGCATTTAACTTTCAGACCTCTTTAAGAGCCAGTCCAACTATCGTTATGTGAACTGTCCCTCATGCTGAGCTTTACAGTATGTGCCAGGCTGAATAATTGGTACCCTATAGGGACAAATCATTTTAATTCTAATTATTTTTTTCAACAAACTATCTTATTATGAAGTGATGTGTCCCAAGCTTCCTCAGATCATTACCAAGACAGGGTCCAGCACCACACTTTGCAACCTCGCCTCTCTGCTTTTGCTCCTTCTTTTCCTTTTCTTCCATCATCTACCCATTTAATCAGTAATATTTATTTAAACAAAATATTTCGTAAAGCACTATTCCCAGTTGCTCTTCTCCAGTCTTACTAGAATTTTGAGCATACTATGGACGGCCAGAAGAATTAACAAATTTCCCTGGCAATGAGAGCCCAAATACTCCTGGAAGCAAGGCTGGCAAGGATGTCTTATATACTTTGTAGGAATCAGTACCTAGAGAAGGACACTATATCTTGTAAATTAAAAGGCCTGCCCTCAAGTGGAAGTGTCTCAGCAAGCAGCTGCAACAATGGACTCAAGTATAGCAACAGTTTTGCTGATGATACAGGCTCAAGTTTTGTTTCATTCTATTGTATTGTATAGCCAAATCTGAGATTATTTGAAGGCACTTGTCAACAACTTTGGGTAATGCATAGTTCTATTTCTGTAAAAAGAGGGGGACATATGGAAAATGAAAGTTGGTGTCCATGTTCAGAGAGCTCACAATTTCATGTGAGGACTAAGAAAAATATTTTGTTGCAGGTGCCATTCAGTTCTGACTCATAATTACCCTATGTAAAACAGAAGAAAACATTGCCCCGTCAAGTGTCATCCTTACAATCATCCTTACAGTTTGAGCCCATTGTTGAAGTCATTGTGTCAATACAATTCAACACCGGACCATAGCTAGGTTTCTAGACCATCTGGGCTTCCTTTTTACTGATTACCCTCTACATGAACAAACATCATGTCCTTTTTAAAGGATTGGTCCTTCCTAATAACATGCCCATCGTAAGTGAGAGGAATTCTCACTATCTTGACTTCTAAGGCGTATTCTACTAGTACAACTGGCTTGATGGATTTGTCAATCCATCTGGTAGTCCACAGGATAGTCCACATCCTGTTCCCGCACTAAACTTAAAGATGTCAGTCTTCCTTATTCCTTTTCATACGAGTGAATCGAAAATGCTAAGACATGGGTAAGGTACATCTTAGTCCTCAAAGTAAAGTATGTATGGTTATAAAAATAGCATAAGTCAAATTGTGTTAGGGGTTATTATCAAAAGAGTACAACATGTTAGGGAAGCACAAGACTGTTTTCTTTATGCAATAATGCCTTTTGAAAAATTCCATGCCCTTTTTAATGTATTAGAGGGATGATTCCCAACTGTGAAGGTATTTCTATTATTTTTTTCTTAAAAATCATTTTATTGGGGGCTTGTACATCATTTTTCACAATACATAAATACATGACTGCGCCAAGCACCTTCGCATGTCTGCTGTTGTTATCATTCTCCAAATATCCGATTTTCCACTTGAACCCTTGATATCAGCTTCCCATCCTTTCCTCTCTTCCCCTGCTCTCCCTTCCCCATCAACCCTCAATATTTTATAAATTATTATTGTTCTGTCATATCCCACACTGCCTGACCTCTCCTCTAGCCCATTTCTTTGATGTCTGTCCTTCAGATGGGAGGTAATGTGTATATCCTTGCAGTTGGTTCCGTCTCCCCACCCCAAGTATCTCTATTATTTTAAAATGGAAGTTAACATTTAAAAATGTTCTGTTTCTGTAAGTTTGAAGTAGAACTGATGCACATTTTTAAAAAGCAAAGAATTCCTTGAAAGTGTTCCCATTCTGTATTCAGAAGAAGGCAGTGTCGAGCACATTTTCTCTGACTACAGTGTAGGATGTTCTGATCATATTGAAATACCCTTTCTTTGTCTTTCATTGGTTTGAAGAACATGAGTTTTTGAGTGTGTATTCTTGAGTTCCTCTTAATGCATTTGATGTAATCCCTGGTTCTGTGGAGGAACTGGATCCTGACTTTCGGTGAAACCCATCATCCTAAAGCCAGACTAATGTCTATCTCAAATGTTGGTTTTTGTTACAAGAAAAGGAGTCATGTATCTAATACTTAGAGTCTGGGGAGAGCTTCTTACCTTTTGCTTGTGTCCCACTGTGGATTCACTTGGATCTCTTGCTAAACATTGACGAGGTCCATTTGTCCTCAGAGGAGCCCTGGTCTGGCATGCTGACTTCTAGATTTATTTATCTTGGGGACTCTGGGCACTGTGCTGAAACATTACTCAGGCCAGACCCCATTTATATCAGATCAACTCTTGGACTGAGGATATGTACAATCTTGCCTCTTTCTCCTTGAAAGTGTTACGTTTGGGCTTTACTTATCATGTAGCCTGAGGCTTAACTATAAAATTCTCTTGGTATTCAGATTCTAAATTTTCATCTGTTAGAGACATTCATAACTAGTCCTGTTAGAGAGTCATTCTTGGTCCCTTGAGATGACTAAGATCTTGGAAAGCATAAAGCACAATGATTGCACATGTCATTCTTAAGAGTTAAAATTGCATCAGGATGAGTCCTTTGGTACTTAATCCTCCAAGGAATATCTTTCAGTAACTTGTGGATGAGTTCAATGATGAGTTGAATTCAAGGAACGAAAAGTATAATTTTCTTTATACTTAAGTATAATATCTGCTACATCTAATAATAATATTTTTAAAAGAGCAAATTCAGATACACAATTATTATTTTTTGCCACATTCACTTATTGTGTTTTCTTCAATAAGAGTTACTTTCTGGCAGGGAGGGACAAAAGAGGAGCTGATATCAAGGGCTCAATAAAAAGTAAGTGTCTAGAAAAGAATGATGGCAACATATGTGCAAATATGCCTGATACAATTGATGTATGCGTGACTATAAGAGTTGTAAGAGACTCAAGAAAAGAAAGAATTGAAAAAAAGAGCAGTAAGAGTTCCCAATAAAGTGATAAAAGAGCTATTTTCTCCTAGTTTTAATTATATCTTGTTGTTAGCCCTCATTTTTTCTAATTTTCTGTTTTATTTCTTTTCCTAACCTATCCACACATGGTGTTGGCCCTAGGTCTTCTTTCCTATTTAAATTTCACCCCCTGGTGATCCATTTTTTTTGGCTTTACACCAAAACTGCCAGCTGTAAACTCTCAAATATGTATCTGCACCACAATCTTGTCTCTGAACTACAAACTTCTTGTATATCCAGTTGTCTAGATAACCTCCGTATTTGGATCACTAGCTCACATTTAGCGTGTCTGAAATAGAGATAATAAAATGATAAATGGGGGGCTGAGCCCCGGTGGTGTAGTGGTTGAGTGCAGGACTGCGGACCACTGGCTTGGCGGTTCAAATACAGCAGCAGCTCTCCAGGAGCAAGGCTGGGTAGCTCCCATGACCACCAGAGGGCAATGATGCCCAAAAACCAAAGTAATAAAAAGATAAATGGAAAAAATATAGACATTATCAAAGATGTCATCTTACTTGGATCCAGTCAACACTCATGGAAGAAGTATCAAGAGATCAAATGACTCATTGGTTAAATCTGTTGCACATGACTCCTTTAAAACATTGAAAAGCAAGGATGTGACTTTGAGGACTAAGGTGATCCAAGTCATGGTGTTTCCAATTGCCTCCTAGGCAGGTGGAAGTTGGACACTGAATAAGAAAGCTCAAAGAAGAATCAAAGTGAAGAATATAGAAAACAGCATGGACTTCCCAAAGGGCAAACAAATTGATCTTGGAAGGAGTACGGACAGAGTGCTCCTTAGAGGCAAGGATGATGAGACTGTGTCTTACATATTTTGGACATGTTATCAGGAGAGACGACTCTCTGTAGAAGGATATCATGCTTGGTAGTGTAGAGGGACAGTGAAAAAGAGGAAGATCCTTGAGGAGATGGACTGACACAATGGATGCAACCCTGGGCTCAGCCATAAGAATAATCATGAGGATGACACAGAACCAGGTAGTGCTTTATTCTCTTACGTGTAGGGTCGCTGTGGATAGGAACCAAATTGATGGCACCTGGCAACAACAAATACAGCTTCTCATCCGTCACTCACCTGGGGTTTCTCTAGTCAATCATCCACTTTCTCACAATCACCTCTCAGTAAATAGCTGTTGAAGTGAATGAATACTAATGCTTCATTCAATTTCATGGGAAACTGCCCCGGCCCGCGGGACATTCGCAACGTGGATCTCTGGGTCCGGAGCCTGGAAGACGAAGATGGGCAGGGGACGCGAAGAATGGAGGCAAGACAGGTTTCTGATCAAGCCTCGTTTATTGGGGCAAAACTCAGGGTATATAAAGCCAATGGTCACAGCTTATGTTAATGAGGTAGAGTCAACAGAGGCCAATCCTG
>PVJH01026704.1:0-29716 GCA_004026705.1 Nesogale talazaci
GGGCTCAGCCCCCATTTTCATCCTTTATACCTAATACTGCCTTTCATGATTTTAAACTTTGAAGTGTTTATAAGGTCCTTGGGAGAGAAAAAGGTTTGGTGGGGCCTTTTTTTATCTGGAACATGTCTTTGAGTAAATGTATGCTAGGTTTTATTACACATCATTGGGAAAATTGATTATCGAGGGTGTTTCAAAAGTTTATGAAAAAACTCCGTGACTTTAATTTTTTGAAACCCTCTTAAATGTGCATGTACATCCACTGCACTGTTAGGATTCCTTCAGGGAGTAGGGTTTTAACAGAAATGTAAAGGCAAATGCATAAAATACAGCACTGATACGGGATATTTAGTTGGGGGTGTTACTAGGTAAATTAAGTTTTACACAATTGGAATCAAATTGCAGATGTCCATACATTGAGAAAAATTTATGGTGAAAAGTAAAAGAATTATACATAGGTTTTAAAAGTAACTGAATATATCTTGAGATTTTACATAGGATAGGATTGAGCCTCGTTAATAATTAACAGGTTGTTTCAGTTCCCAGGTATATAAGTTTTTTACTGATGATTTTGAGGAAATGCAGCATGATGTTTTTCTGTTTTTAATAGTTCAGGCATGCTGGTGTAGTGGTTACGCATTGGACTGCCATTCCTGTGGCCAGTAGTTGAAACCACCAGCTAGCTCCTCCAGATGAAGACCACCGGCTACTTCTTAAACATTTGCAGCCTCGGAAACCACAGGGGGTCATTGTGAGTCAGCATGTGACTCGATGACAGTGAGTTTGGTTTGTTGGTTTGGTTTATACTGGTTTAATAGAGGGCAGCAGTTCTATAAATAGAGCAAGACGTGCCAGTAGTGACCATGCACTAAACATTACCTCTCTCTCCAGTTCATGGGCAGTGTGCCACCTTACTTCCTACCTGAAAGGAAGGACATCTTTTGGGGATAAATTGAAAAACTCTCATAACCATGTAGAATTGTACTGAATGACAGTGTGTCTTGTAGACTCATGGAGTTCAGTTTATAGAGCGCTGAGCAGCCTCTAGTGCACATTGAATACTGTAGGGTGGAAGAAGGGCTTCTGTGTACAGTATTGGTATTTGGGCCACAAAGATGGTGAATTTGAAACTCCATTGATAGATGTTTTCAAGTGATCTGGAGCTGACATAAAGTGTAATAAATATACTTTCAGTAGGTCAAGGGCAATCAGCGTACACATAGGCTAGGAATAAGGCAAAGTCTGCGCTTCTTGTCAGTGTTTAAGATTTTCGAGGCTCTGAGTTGATTCTTTTATCTGTTATTCAGTGACCCGTCCTCTACCAACCTCTCTAGCCTTGTCTCCCTTTGCTACTCTATGAAAGTGGTCCAGTTACTCTTCCAACTAGAGTAGTTTGCTTTTTATTTTGGAATGCACTGTGGTGTTCCTTCTATTAAATGTTACTAATTTTTCAAGACCCCGCATCAGATTTTAGATTCATGTTCTCTTTCCCACAAAGTACTCCTTTAGAGCTCTGAATTTAAGGGGTTTCCAAAATTTAACGGAATAATTGAATAAAATGACAGAGAATTTTTTTCATAAACTTTCTGACACTTTCTTTGTGTTGCCCCCAAATCTGGCAGTTCAATCTGAGAGGTACTTGGGAAGTAAGGTCTGGTGACCTGCTTATGAAAGGTCACAACCTTGAAAACTCGGTGCACCGCATTCTGCAGTTTATACACGAGCTTACCATGGGTTGGAATTGTCAATTTAATATTTGTATTATGCTTTCTGTTGTCTTGAATGATGTAAATTTCACTGATTTAGAATTTCATAAATTTGAGCTCCTTATTTTTATTTCAAGGTCCTCATGGGAAGATATTTTCTTTCTTTTTTTTTTTTTTTTGGCATCACTGCTCTCCGGCGGTGGGAGTAGGAGGCCCAGCCCCACTGCTGGAATTGAACCTCCGTCCCAGTGGGCTGCAGTCCCGCGCACAACCACTACGCCACCAGGGCCCAGCCCTGGGAAAATATTTTCTTTACTTGTTTGTATTTGCCTCCACTCCCCATGTCTAGTTCAAAATATTAACCACTTAATTTCTTTTGATATATATATGTATGTGTGTGTTACAGTGTGTATGTTAAATGGAGGCTTCCTTACATACTAATTGATAAATATGCACATTCCTTGGCTTTGTAGTTTGTGTATCTCACATGACCATACTGTTCATGTTAACATTTGTCTCAGTATGTAGCTAATGCTTTCTTCATAAAATTCAGTACAATAGGAAGTAGTTTGGTTCAAGAACTTTATTGCTTGGGTTAAGATCCTTTCTTTTCAGTTAATTAACTATATCTTTAGTACATTAATTAATGCCTTTGTTACAGTCCTCAAATTTGTAAAGTGAGGGGATAATTGCATCAGTTGTGGGGATTGAGCCTTAATACCGTGCAATTAAGTGCTCAGAATTGGTTCTTGTCATCCACTTGCCATTCTCTGTAAATATTTTTTTCTTCCTTAAGTCTTTTGATACTTTCTGTAATGTCTTTTGAACTTAACCCCAATTTTGAAACGCCTATGATCTTCTTTCCAATTTCCCACTTTACAGCACTTTGTAGAACATATCTCCTTTTTTTTTTTGTATTTGATGTAAAAATAAGGTATTTATTTATTTCAGTATTGCCTTAATTTGTTAATTATGTTGACATCCCTAAAAGAGCCTAACATCCTTCCCCCATATATGGTACATATCCAGGGCTTGTTTAGGGAACTTAGTCTTTTTATTTAATATTTAGTGCTGACTTTTGATTTTTTTTTTTTTGGCATCACTGCCCTCAGGTGGTGGGAGTAGGAGGCTCAGCCTTCGCTCCATGGAGCTGGAATCGAACCTCCATCCCAGTGGGCCGCAGTCCCGCGCACAACCACTACACTACCGGGGCTCAGCCCTTAGTGCTGACTTTTGAATCATAGTTTCATAACTGTCTTTGTACCTAAACTTACTGAATTGTTGCTTCCTCAGCTGGAAATGAAGAGTAAGAGAAAAAGGTTGGTTGTGAAAAGTAAATGGTAAAACATGTAAAAGTGCATAATCCCCCAAATTAGCCGACTAAGCATTGAGTCAGTTAGGCCTCCGTGACCCTACAGGTAGGACAAGTAGAACTGCCCTTGTGCGTTTCTAAGGCTGAAAAAAGAAGTCTTCACAGAAGCAGAAAGCTTCATCTTTCTCCTGAGGAGTGGAGTGGTTGATGGATTGCGATCAGTAGGCCGGTACAACACAGGATGGTCCCAGGACTTCAAAGGGTCTAACCAAACCCTAAACCTGAACCATTCCGCCGATACATAGTGACCGTTTGGGACAGGGTGGAGCTGTTCTTGTAGGTTTCAGAGACCATTGGGCTTTGTGGAAGTAGAAAGCCTCGTCTTTTCCTGATGGCAGCAGCTGGCGGTTTTGAACTGCCAAGTGGTGAGCAGCTGAACTCAGAATCCACAATCCACTGTGCCACCAGGGCTTCTCAGTGACTAGCAATTCTTTTGAGCTTTGGTGGTGTTTATCATTGGCATGCTCATGATTACTTTGAAAAACTTTTGCTGACTTACTATGTTTAGTATAAGGGCTGAGCCCCGGTGGTGTAGTGCTTGTGCACAGGACTGCGGCCCACTGGGTTGGAGGTTCAAATCCAGCAGTAGCTCTCCAGGAGCAAGGCTGGGCCTCCTACTCCCACCACCAGAGCGCAGTGATGCCTCAAAAACAAACAAACAAAAACTGTTTAGTGCAGAAGGTAGGTAGGTATCATAGAAATACAGGTGGGAATAAAATGTTGCTAAAAAATATAATCTAGGGCTGAGCCCCGGTGGCGTAGAGGTTGTGCGTGGGACTGCGGCCCACTGAGACGGAGGTTCAATTCCAGCAGTGGGGCTGGACCTCCTACTCCTACCACCGGAGAGCAGTGATGCCCCCCCCTACCCCCGAAAAACAAAACAAAACAAAACAAAAAATATAATCTAAAAAAGTAAATATAATCTAAAAAAAAAAAGAAATATCTAAAAAAATAAAAGGAATATAATCTATATGTGGGTGAATATCTTTTTTCCCTTTTTAAAAAAAGTCATATTGGGGGCTCACTTAACTTTCATCACAATCAATACATCTGTTGTATGCAAACCACTTTTGTACATTTGTTGCCATCATCATTCTTGAAACATCCTCCTGTTTAAGTCCTTGGCATCAGCTCCTCATATTTCCCCTCTATCAAACTCTCCCCCTCCCTCATGAGCCCTTGATAATTTACAAATTGTTATTATGATTATTATTATTTTTTGTGGGCATCACTGCCTCTGGTGGTTGTGGGCGCTACCCAGTGCCCCTCCTGAGAGCCACTGCTGGATTTGAACCGCCAAGCTCGCGGGCTGCAATTCCGCACTCAACCACTTACGCCACCGGGGCTCAGCCCCACAAATTATTATTGTCATATCGTTCACTGTCCAATGTGTCCCTTCACCCGCTTTCCTGTTGTCCGTAACCCAGGTTATATGTAGATCCTTGTAATTGGTACCCCCTTTCTACTCCACCTTCCCTTCAGTCTCCCGGTATCACCACTCTCCCCCCTGGTCCTGAAGGGATCATCTGCCCTGGATTCCCCATGTTCTGGTCCTATCTGTACTACTGTACCTCCTCTGGTCTAGCTGGATTTGTAAGGTAGATTTGGGATCATGATGTGGGGAAGAAACAGAACTAGAAGAAAGTTGCATATTTCATTGTTGCTACCATGGACGTTGACTTTCTGGCCTCCTCGCCGTGACCCTTCTGTAAGCGGATGTCGCTTCACCTGCCGATCGGCTTTGGGTCCCCAATCTGTACTCCCCCTCATTTATAATGATACAACTTTTAGTTCTTTAAATATCTTGGAGTCTATTTGTGTAGTCAAATGTCAGTATGAGGTTGAGAATGTTGGATTATTTTGTATAATCCAACTGCTCATTCATGTAGAATTTGTACATACTTAACTAAAGATTTATGTGTGTGGGCATTCACCAGTGAATATTTATTGTGATTTCTGAAGTGAGTTCCAAATTTACAGTGAAAAAGAGGAAAGTAACTTGAACTGTTCTATTTTTAGACTAACAGTTTAGCTTTGCATTTCTTATATATTTCTTCCTTTTTCTTTTCCTTATATTGACTTTTAAGAAATCTATAGTGGTCTTAAATGAGAACAAGGTCTTTTCACCTGTAGTGAAGTCCATTGAGTTAAGTGTGTGTGTGTGTGTGTGTGTGTGTGTGTGTGTATGTATATAATCACTTCTTGATCAAACCCAAGAGTCCAAAGCTACTTACTTAGAGAGGTCTTGGAATGTAAAAAAACTAATTAAATTAGCTTTCAGAGTCCTTAAAACATAGGTTTTTATGGATATCATTCAAACTTTTACTTTGTTAGTGTGCAGAAAAGCATATATTTTATATGTTTTTGGAACTGACCAGCACTAATTTGTGGATAAAATGGTAGAATCCTACATCTTCTAGTTCTGGAAATTGTACATGATTGAACCTACTTTCTATTTTTGACTAACTTTGGTACAGTCTGCCCTGAGTATCAGTTGTTCTTCTTTGCATTATAAACATAGTGTCATCATGGATATCACGGGCACTTAGAACATTTTGCCTTCTGGTTACACATGTATACTTTGTATAACCTCAAAATTGGCAGATTGATTTTGGATTACTTCAGCTTCCTTTGTTTTAGCTTACTGGAGTTTAGTGTTGTTACCTGATTGTTCTTATTAGATTGTTCTTATAGTTCTAAAGATAACTATAAACTTATAGTTTACATATAAGTAACTTTATAACTATAAACTTATACTAGGATCCACTTTAAATATCCTTTGCTCTGTTTTTAAGCTCCTAGATATCCATTTTGCAGTGACCTCCCAGTTTTTCCCAACTGTTGAAAGTGCAGAGGTGGTGGTGCACTACTAGAAAATGTTTATCGTAGACTTTGGTTTAGACTCATTGGTTATTAGCAAACTCTATAGTCAAATGTCGGACTCCAAAGAAGATAAGCGCCTAACTTCGGTGGGTTCAAATCATTTGTGTGGTACAGGGTTGGTTGTGCTTATCATTGGGTTCACGAAAGTTAGTCTGTAAAATGAAGATAATAGCTTTGCTTCATAGGGTGGTGAGAATTATGTGAGTTAATATATGCAAATTGACTATAACAGCCCTTGAGATATATGCAGTGCTCTGTATGTCTGATTTCTTCTTGCCTACCATCAAATTGTTGATTGCAGTAGTTGAACAGCCATCCATTGAAATTGCAGTATTTTCAGTGCATGTGGAAATGTGGTTGGGGCGGAGCCCCGGTGGCCTAGTGGTGGTGTGTATTACTGCAGCCTAAAGGGTTGGCGGTTCAAATCCAGCATTGGCTCTCCAGGAGCAAGACGGGGCTTCCTACTCCCTCCAGGGTAGTGATACCACAAAAAAAAACAAAAGGAAAGGAAATGTGACTGGGTGACATCTAATAGTTATAGAACAATAATACAATAATTCTGAACTACAGAGAACTTATAAACAATAAGACAATTTGAATTTGGAATTATTAAAAAAAGATAAGGTACTTTGAAGAGCTGGTTGATAGTCACCCAGGTGATTGTTGAACAAACTCATCTTGGGGAAGCAGAAAATAATGAAGGCAACATTTTTTTCTCTGAATGCAAGCTAGGGGTATTTTTACGTAAAGAACAGGATAGTTTCATAAGTGCTGTGATAGAGATTGCAAAGTGCTTTGTGAGTACAGAAGAGGGAGTTTCTTCAGTATGAGGGAACTCTCAATGGAAACAGCATTTAAAATTAATTTAGAAAGATGACAAGGTTGTTCCTTGGGTGGTGAAAATGGTTTGCACACAAACCTACCCAGCAGCACCACCACAGAAGAAAGGCCTGTGCTTGGATGAAGATTACTGTCAAGAAAGTCCTCGTGAGCGGTTTTGCCCTGTACCACATGGGATTGCCGTGAATTGAATTGACTTAACAGCAGCGGTCTTGGCTTTGGGTTTTGAGAGACGAGTTTAGTGCAGGTTAGGGAACCTTATTTTCTGCCAAGGGCCATCAAGTATTTATAACATCATGTTCCATGCAAAATTAACAACTTAAAACTTAGCTTGCTGTATTTGGTCAAACAATTAATTCACCACCAAAGGATGGCTAGAACTGTTTCTCTTTGGTGAGGTGTGATGTTAGCTCTTATTGATGATTTTTTGAGTCGTAAGTTGCCTGTAAGAGTCCTGGTGGTATAGTGGTTATGTGTTGGGCTGCCCTCAGTATGATCTGCAGTTCAAAACCACCAGCAACTCTTTGGAAGAAAGATTATTCCTGTGAGTAGTTGAAACTCACAGTGGGGGTCACCATGAGTCAGCATTAACGTAATGCAGTGAGTTTGGTTTTTGGATATAGCCTGGTGCAGGATACAGGGCTGAATGTTCCCTACCCTTGAGTTAGAGGGAAGGAGTGCTGTAGGGATGGATGTCATCCATCCAGATGCTTGTGCAGAGGGCTGTTGGTTTCAAAAAAGACCAGGAGAAGTCTTTATTGAGTAGGAGGCTGGCATTGCAGATGTGTGTGTGGATGGTGAAGTGAAGCTGGGAGATTGGCAGTAATTATACCATAATATAACGTGCTAAGAAGTTTGGGCTTAATGTCCAGTAGTAGGGAGCCATTTGGGGTCACAACGTCAAATTTGTGTTTAGAAAGACAATGTCCAGCTCATAAGGTGCTAAGAGCTTCATGTAAAGTAGAGGGGTATGACTAACATCATGTGAAGAGTTATTCAATGTCAAGGATGAGAGAACTTAACTAAGGTGAAACCACTCTTAAGTCCCTAGTTTGGGTAACTGCATGAAGTACTTATTAGGCAACACAAGATGTGATTGCCTTTTGTTGGAGAAGGCTGGGGAAATGAGGAGGAAATACTGTTTTCACTTGTGTAATATTGAATTTTCCTGAAGGACATCCAGAAGGCATTTGGAAATTTAGGGTTGGTGCTGGGAGACTTAGTAATATAGATTTGGGAGTCACTGGCATTTGTAGAAAAATGCCAGTTGGAACCCACTGAATGGCAGTGATTTTTGGTTTATGGATAATGATACTGGTTCTGGAGCTTCATTTATTAGCTGTCACCTTAGGCATTATGCACAATCTCTGGTTTATTTTCCTCATTTATAAAAAAGGGATAATAATTAGTACTTAATTCATTGGGTTATTGGAGAAATAAATAAACTAATATGTGGAGAACACAGCTTGACCCTCTATAAGCATTCAGTAAATGTTAGTTTTTGTATTGGTGTTTCTAATTAAATAGTATAGTTCAACAAATGTTTGTCCCATAGGTCTTAAGAAGATGAAGTTGAAACTGAGTGAGCCTGGAATGGACCCCATGCATCCCTCCTGCCCACCCTGGTTAAAGCATGTCTATGATTTCTCTGAATTAACCATTTGGAAAGCTTTCTAGATAAGGCAACTCCTCAGCTGAGTTAGCCAGGTCGGGAGCAGCCTCACAAGGAGGTGCTGAGACAGGAAGCAGACGCCAAAGAGTTTGTAGACAAATACCATTTCCTTTTAATTCCATTTTTTCCCCATGAAAGTTTGAAATCTGGCCTCGTTAAACAAGATAAAGGAGATAGCAAATAAAGAAAAGAATAAATTAGTTACCATATATACTTTGTATAAGCCAACTTTTCAGCACTTTTTTTTGGGGGGGGGGGTGGGCATCACTGGCCTCAGGTGGTGGGAGTAGGAGGCCCAGCCGTTGCTCCGTGGAGCCGGAATCGAACCTCTATCCCAGTGGGCCGCAGTCCCGCGCACAACCACTACGCCACTGGGGCTCAGCCCTCAGCACATTTTTAATAACAGTTTTTGTGGTAAAATTAGGTGTGTTGCTGATAATTTGGATTGGCTTATAGTCGAGTACATACAGTATTTAAAACAACCTATTATGATGGCATGTGCCTTTAAGAAGTACTTGTGATCTAGTTTGTATAAATTCTGAGCACTGATTGTGTCACTGAAGCTCCTTGTGATCTAGTTTGATTCTGTTAATTCTAAGACTTCAGACTGATTGTTCTGGGTTCAACCCTTGGTTGACGAAGGAGACTATAATGAACAAAAAAAAAAATTCTGATCTGTTGTAATTTTGTGTCATCGGTCAGGAATGAACTTGTTGAGCCTCTTAGAAGATTTGGTTAAATTAGGGATGTATTTTAGTGGTGGTGCAAGGGGGCTTCAAAAAGTTTGTGGAGAAATGGAAAGAAAAGTTAATGGAATTTTTCCAATGATTTTTCAGAGCCACCTTGTTCACATTATGTTTGAGGAGCTCTGGTGTTGCAGTAGTTAATCACTTGCCTGCTAATCCAAAGGTTGACTGTTCCAATTCATCTGCTGGAGAAAGATAAAACATTTTGCTTCCTTCGTGATTACAGCCTTAGAAACTTTATGGGGGTGGGGTGAGGGCGGTTCTGTGCCTTTTAGACTGGCTAGGCCTTGGGATATTGGAGTCCTGGCAGCAGAGTGGTTACTAGAGAGAGCTGCTTTCTGCAAGCAGTGGGAGAAAGACTTAAGGTTTTCCGCTCATAAAGAATGGTGTGTTAAACCCGTGGGGGCGGTTCTCCCCTGTCCCATACGCAGGGTTGTTAAGGGTTGGCATCGATTAGATGGTGGTGAGTTTGGAGTAGTTGAAATCAACTTGATGACAGTGGGTTTGATTTTTGTTTTTTTATAATGCGCCTTTCTTTTTTTTTTGGCATCACTGCCCTGGTGGTTATAATGCTTAGAGGAAATAGTTATTTAAGATATATTGTAGGCCCCAATATTTAAATCTTCATGATTTGTTTCTGTACTCTGACTTAGAAAGTAGAGAGAGGCAGTTGGTGAGATGGCACAGGGCAGTGGTTCTCAACTGAGGCCGTTCATTAAAAGTCATCAAGGGAGCTTTAAAAAATATCCTGCCTGGGCCTATGAGCTTGACTTCTGTGGTCTGGAATAGAGCCCAAATAGACACTTGTTATAAAGCATGCCAGGTTATTCTAATAGGCAAGGTTTCAAACTTTTCCTGGAGACTTTAGATGCGCAGGTTTGTTTCAAATTGAGAGAGAAACTGAATGAGAGGCAAGTTGAATAATACTGTATGTAGTGTTCTTGTTGTTGTTCCTTTTGCTAAGAAAACCTTCCAATTTAGTTTGCCAAAAAACCCTACCAAAGGTATTGTAGTTTGAATTTAGCGAACCGATAATAATATCTGTATTCAAGGTCGTTGTTTTAAGGGCCATATTTGTATTTTCTCCTGCCATAACTTGTTTCTTGGTTGAGGTTGCAAGTGTTTCTGATCCTTTTTTTCATGGAAATGCCACTTCAGTCCAGTAGAGGAACCTCAGTGTGGGGATATTGGCTGGGAGGAGAAGAGCATAAACAAGTGGAGAAGGCAGGAGTTGGCTGGGGTCTTGATACTAAGCCCCGCTAATTTCACGTCTACATTTTCTGTGTCATGTTGTAGTAAAAATAAGTATTATGGAGCCGAGCCCTGGTGGCATAGTGGTTGAGTGCAGGACTGCGGCCCACTAGCTTGGCGGTTCAAATCTAGCAGCAGCTCTCCAAGAGCAAGGTTGGGCCTTCCACTCCCACCAGAGGGCAGTGATGCCCCCCCCCCCAAAAAAAATTATTATCGTTCAGTTTTTAAACATTAGAATGCTCTTCAAAATTTTGTAAATTTAGGTGATTAATTTATTCCATAATATTTGTTTGTGAAACTTATGTATACACATATAAGTGGGCTTAAAAATGTCATGAATGCCCCCCCCCAAAAAAAAAATGTCATGGAAAAATTTCATTGTTTTTCAATTCTGTTTTTCCGTGAAATATTAAAAGTCCCCTCATCTATGTTGTGTAAGTCAGGTGGTGATAAATGCACTAAGGAAAATGAAAGCTGGTCTGAGAATCGGGGTAGTTTAGGCTGTGTAGTCAAGGTTGAAGAGGCTCTCTCACCATCTCTCAGAGATCATGAGCAAAGATATAGATGATGTGTGCTAGTGGTTGTTTCTGATGATCTGTTAGGGTAGCATGCAAAAACAGCCAAAGATTCTTAACATATTTTGATGTAGTTGGACTCAGATTGACTTAAAATGTAGGCTATGTCAGGAGCGATTTCAAAAACCATCTCGCTGCCATCGACTCATTGTTAACTCACAGTCACACCCCCACCCCAGGGCTCTCTGGGACTGTTTACAGGAGTAGAAAGCTCCGTCTCTCTCCCAAGTTGCTGCTGGTAGTTTGGAACTGCTCACCATGTGGACCACAGATACCCAGTGTGTAATCACTGTACCAGCAGGCTTTGTGAGGATTGGAAGAAGAGAGGCTTGAACTATCGGTTTGATCCCCTACAGAGGAGCCTCAGGAAAGGCCAGGAAGGGACTCTGCCTCTAAAAACTCTGTGAAAATACAGTCCTACACTGCACATGTTGGAGTCATCATCAGTTGAAATTTACCTCTCCACAGTCATCAACAACATATTAAACTGAAAGTTAACTTCAAATATGAGCTCCAACTAAAAGTTTAAAATGGCATGCCCAACAAATCGCAAAACTATTGATACTTGTAGCTTAGTTACATCTTAATATGGGCAACTTTGTTTAGCAATAGGAATTTATTTACAAAGATTAGTTAATTGGTTGATGATTCTCTTGAGTAAAATGAGAAATAGAGGCTATTCCCCAAAAATGTATGCTGTGACTCCTAAAGTTAATTGAGATATTTAATTGTGATATGTGGTGTGCACTATGAGAGGACTTCAAAAAGATGGTAGAAAACTTTTATTCCTTTCAATTTCATTTTTCCAACAACTTCTTGAAAACCCCCTCATGTATGAAAAAGGCCTGCGATTACTTGTGGAGAGTAAGACCTAATGATGGAATCCCATCCTTGAAAAAGTTACAGAGGTGATTGTTTATGGTCGCAAAATTTTCTCAAATAATGTGAGGTACTAGAATGATCTGGTGTCAGTTTAAGTAAAACTTAACTTAAGTAAAACTTAGAACTTTTAAACTTTGGATTCCGTAATGCTAATTTCTGTAATTTTATGAGAACTCCAGCTAATGTAGATGTTGGTTTTCTTGTCTGGAATAATACTATCTCTATATTGTGTGTGTGTGTATGTGTGTTTTCCTTTTTCCCTTTTCTTCATGACCTATCTGGTAAACTTTCTCTGCATAGAGTATTATTTTACAGGAGTATACCTATTTGTCTTTCAATAATAATGTATTTTTAACAACTTTTGTTAAATTTTTTTTTTTTTAAGGCATCACTGCCCTGGTGGTGGGAGTAGGAGGTCCAGCCTTTGCTCCTGTGAGCGGGAATTGAACCTCCATCCCAGTGGGTCGCAGTTCCGTGCACAACCACTATGCTACCAAGGCTCAGCTGTTAAATTGTTTTAATGCTTTGTGAGAACCTAACATTAATTTTTCTCTTTTATCAGTTTTAATTGATTTGGCTATAATAGGCTATCTATAATAAGCTATATTAAGCATTGAAGTGTGTCATATCTCAGTCTGGAAATGAGATTTTACAGTGTGTGTCTGTTTATAAGGAGTCCAGGTGGCACAAAAGTTACTGGTTCAACCCCCTCACCAGCTGCACCATAGAAGAAATGGTCTGGCAGTCTGCTCCTGTAGGAATTACATCCTAGGAAACCCGATGAGGCAGTTCTTTTCTGTAAGGCTGCTATGAATCAAAATTGATTTCACAACACAACAAATCAGTTTGCAAAAACGATATATATACGCAAGTTTGATGAAAAGTTCACTATTTAGTGGATGTTAGAATTGGTAACCAAATTTTAAAAAGTTCCATTTTAAAAACAAAATACCTTGTTACAGTAGAACATTAGGTAGACCAGAAAACAGTAATTACCTCTGCTTTTCCCTGGGGATTGTGGCCATTTTTTAACATGTGAATTATAAGGCCGTTAAAATGAGCTTTATTTCCTTTTTTTGGTTTTGTTTTGTTTTCTTTTGGGGGGGGGGGGCATCACTGCACTCTGGTGGTCATGGGCCCTACTCAGCGCTGCTCCTGAGAGCTGCCACTGGATTTAAACCACCAAGCCCACAGGCCATAGTCCCGTACTCAACCACTTATGCCACCAGAGCTCAGACCCACCCTTTATTTCTTAGTAGTGAATTGAAGACATAGTCTCTTGCCTTGATTCTTTTACAATATCCTATTTTTTAGTTTTATTTTTCAAATGAAGTAAAATTTACTATGTGTTGGTGTACATGCAACTCAGGTGCATGTATGTCTAGAATCCATTAATTGTGTGTTAGTTCTGTCATTTACTGAGGAAAGTGTTGAAGTGTCCAATATAATAATGAATGCCTCTTTTCTCTTTAGTTCTGTTATTTTTGCTTCATGTGTTTTTAATTTATAGTTTAGAAACACATTTAGGAATGCTCTTTTTTTTTAATTGATCTACCTAACCACTAAGTAAATTCTGCTAAAGATGTTTCAAAAATGACTGCAGCTATTCATCAACAAAAAACTTTCAGAAATAATCGAGTCACCATTCAGCGCAGAAACAGCAAAGTCCACACGCAGGAAGTACACCAGCATGCGTGATCAAGAGGGGCCATAGGGAGCAGATATCGAGCACCAAAGAACAAGAATCACATCATTACAGAGGAGGAGGAGAGCAGGGTGGGGACCTAAGGCCCACTGGTGGGTAATTGGTCACCCCTTTACAGGGGAGTCACGGGGAGGAGACAGACCAGTCAAGGGGCAGCCAGGCAGTGATGATGCATACAAGTTTCCTCTGGTTCCTGAAGCCTTCCTCCCCGTCCCCCAACCATCATGGTCTCAACTCTACCTTGCAAATCCAGATGGACTGGAGAAATCACAATGGCATAGAGGGGAGCTGGAGATATGGGGAAACCAGGATGGATGGGCCCCTTCGGGCCAATGCTTAGATTGGAGATACTGGAAGGGTGGAGGGAGGGAGGGTAGAGAGACGGAACCAACAGCAAGGATATATACACAAGTTCCTATTTGAAGGACGGGCATCAAAGGAGTGGGTTGGGGGAGAGGTCGGGCAGTGGCAGTGTATGATATGAAAAAACAATAACAATTATAAAGTATTGAGGGTTGGAGGGGAGGAGAGGCCAGGGGAAGAGGGGAAGGAATGGATAAGTCGATATTAGGGGCTTAAGGGAAAAGGTGGACGATTGGAGAACAATAATAGAAGTGGACATGTGAGGGTGCTTGACGAGTATGCTTATTTATATATTGTGAAAAACGATGTATGAGCCCCCAATAAAATGATTGGAAAAAAAAAACTTTCAGAAATTCAAGCTGAATTGAGAAGATAACATGGAATATTGGATACTGCTGCTGTTGTCAGATGGACGAATGCTGAAAGCAGAAGATAACAGAAGGATATTTTACCTGTGTTTTGTCCCTACACAAAAGCTTTGTAATCACAACAAATTATGGATAGGAAATCTCAGAACACTTTAATTGTGCTTTTGTGGAAGTCATTTGAATAGAGGAAAGAAAACACTGGTTCACAATTTGAGAAAGTGTGCTTTAGGATGTATTTTTTTTCACTTTATTCACTTTCTATTCTAAATTAATTTGAGAAATTAGACTATATGAAGAATTATTTATCAGGATTTAGAGGGAAGCATCCTAATACCCTGTGATATGTATTCAACTTGGTTTGCCGAAAATAAAGATGACATAAAGCATTCCTTTTTTGTTTTTGTTTTTGTTTTTTGTTTTGGGCATCACTGCTCTCGGTGGTGGGAGTAGGAGGCCCAGCCCCACTGCTGGAATTGAACCTCTGTCCCACTGGGCTGCAGTCCCGCGCACAACCACTACGCCACCAGGGCTCAGCCCTAAAGCATTCCTTTTTTAAAAATTAACAATTAAAAAATTTGTGCACTGGGTAGGACTTTGCATTTCAGATCATCCACTGTTGTTGATTAATGTGTACCTCCCCTGTGTACCTTTACCTCGCTTCTTTTAAAAAAAATAATTTTATTGGGGGCTCTTATAGCTATTATAGCATTCAATACATCATCTATATCAAGCACATTTGCATACAGGTTGCCACATTCATTTCCAAACATTTTCCACTTGAGCCCTTACCTCACTTCTTGACTACTCCCTCCTGTGATCGACCACCATCATCTTCTACTTCACCAACCAGGTTTACATCTGTCACTTGTTTAGTCTTATCCTCTTTACCACCTACCTTGGTAATACCCAAAGTCTGTTCTCTTTAGTATGAAAGTCTCTCCCCCACCCCCACCATAAGAGTGGTCTCATAATGTTTTCCTTTTGTGATTGGCTAATTCCCCTCCTTTGTCTTTTTAATGGCCTTTCATTAATTGATATATGATAGCGTTGATGTTTTCCTCCTATTAGTTAGGTCTTCAGAGATATATATATATATATATATATATATATATATATATATATATATTTGCATTACATCTATTGTCTTATTACATTCCGGCAGGGTTTATTCAAGGTTTCACTTTGACTTTCATGGACTTGCTTATATTGTTTTCAGCTTGACGTTGAACTTTAACACATAGAGTAATTGATGGTCTCTTTCACAGCAGACCCTAGACTTTGTCCTGATAGATGGTATTGCAGTTTTCCATCATCTCTTTGCCCAGATGTAATCTGTTTAATTCCCCTGTAATTAGTCTGGTCATGTCCATGTGTATCGTCATCGTGTGTGTGAATTTGTATACGATGAAGCAGAGCAGCCTACAATTTGCAGATGACACAACTTTGCTCCCTGAACAAGAAGAGAATCTGAAGTACTGCCTGATTCAAATGAAAGCCTGCATCCTCTAGTGTGGATGACACAACATATAGAGAATAACACCTCACAACTGGAAACAAACAAATGAAATCTAAACCTTCTTAACAGAACTAATAAGTGACATCGTGATAAAGCAGAGAAAAGATTGATGTCAAGAATTTTGTTGTACGTGGATTTACCATCAATACCCATGAAAGTAGCAGTAGTAAAAACAACAAAACGAACAAACCATGTATCCATCAGTTCGAAACACCTCTTTAAAGTGTTAAAAACATAAGATGTCACACTGAGTATTAAAGTATGCCCAGCTTTAAGCCTTGTTATTTTCATTTACTTCATATACACAAAAGCTGAATAATAAATAAAGTTGCCCAAGCCTGTTGACTTCTTGATTCTGACTCACAGACACCTTCTAGAACAATAGAAGTGCCCCATAGGATTTCCAAAGCTATAAGTTGTTAGGGTAGCAGACTGTCACATCTTTCTCCTCACAGTGGCTAGTGGGTGTGAACCACTGACCTTTGGGTTAGCAGTTGAGCACTTTTACACTACCTGGGTTCCTTGAATAGTAAAACTGATGCATTTGAATTATGGTATTGGGAAAGAATAAGGAAAATACCATGAACACCAGAAGATCAATGTATGAAGTCTGGGTAGACTAGAGAAACAAATCCACAGACATTCATATGTATAAGAAAGATGTTAAAGGGGCTGAGCCCCGGTGGCATAGTGGTTGTGCGCAGGACTGCGGCCCACTGGGATGGAGGTTCGATTCCAGCTCCACGGAGCAAAGGCTGGGCCTCCTACTCCTACCACCTGAGGCCAGTGATGCCCCCCTCACACACACACACACAAAAAAGACGTTAAAAAAAAAGACGTTTATTTATATGAGCAATTGAACATTGAGGAAACATATCCCAGCCCAGTCCAGTCTAAGGCCCAGCCCAGTCCAGTCTAAGGACATAAGTCCGATATTAGCCCATATGTCCAATACCAATCTATAACCCCTCACCAGGGCAATCAGGCCAGTGGGTGCAGAGTCTTGTGTATCCACTGGTGGTAGAAACATCTCAGCGCTGGCTGGGTTCTCCCCTTGGCTCCTCCAGCTTCCAGGGTTCAGGATCTATCAGCAGGCTGTCATGTGTCTCCTCAGCTGCAATGTATCCCAGGGATTGAGCAGAGAGATAGTGTCTCATGCCTCAAAGAAGGAATTACCACATTTCTCCGAATTCTCAGGAGAAGACCAGGCCCACACGGAGGTCTCATTAGCTTTCTCCAGATTGACAGGCTAGATTCCACCCCTACACTCTTAATCCTCATAATTGACACCAGATTAGGTGACTGTCGCAAACAAACATTTCTGTCTTGGGAGAAATAAAGCTAGAATACTCCTTAGAAGCTCTTCTTGCAAATCTCATGTATTTCAAATTATACATCAGTAGCTAATGAAGATCCCAAGTGCTTATTACTTTGGTGGTAATAGATTTATTTGTATTTTGAGGAGGCACTTGAAAAATTTGGAAGATAGCTATTGGGCAAACTGCTGAGCAAATTGTCAAGGAATATCATAGTGTTATATGCTAGCAAAAGTTTGCTGAAGGTTATTAAAAAGGTATACCTGGGTATTGGCAGAGACTTGCTAGAAATTCAAGGTAGATTCAAGAGTTGGAAGATATTACTAGTGATAAAAACTTGGAAGATATTACTAGTAATCTTGGTTGAAAGCAGAGAATACCAGAAAGACCTGTGCTTTATCTACTAGATGACAGCATTTGACAGTTGCCCATAACAAATTATGCTACAAAGAATAGGAATCTCAAAACACCTCATTGGAACCTTTGTCTGGATTCAAAGGCATTTGTTTAAGCAGAGTCAGAATAGTGCATGGTTCAGAAACAAGATGTGGGACAGGGTTGCTGTGTTCGTTCATCTTGCACGTTCAGTCTGCATGCGAAACAAGTAATCTGAGAAACTGGACTTTGTGAAGGAGAATGTGACACCAGGATTGGAGGAAGGCTTAATATAACATGTAGAGTAAAGATGACATAATCCTGCTTGCTCAAAATGAAGATGACTTGAAGCATTTACTTTTGAAAGTGAGAGACTATTCAGCCTTCAGAGAAAATAAAATAAAAATGTCTATAACTTGACCAATAAACAGCCTCTTCGTATTTGGCAGCGGTGGGAGGTGGCTGGGGCCAGAGAGGGGAGGTCAGTGATTTTATTTTGCTGGGATTAACAGTCAACATCCTTGGGGACAGCAGTCAAGAAATTAAACGATGTATTATTACATTTGGCAAATCTTTAAAAACTTAAAAAAATACTTTTATCGGGGGCTCTTATATCTTTTATCATAATTCATGCATTCCCCCAGTGTCAAGCACATTTGCACATATGCCGCCGCCATCATTTTGAAAGCATGTTCTTCCCACTTGAGCCCCTGATTGCAGCTCCCCATTTCTTCTTTCTTCCTCCACCAGAAGTTCTTTTTAAAAATGTCTCTCTGGGGACTGAGCTCCGGTGGTGTAGTGGTTGAGTCCAGGACTGCGGCCCACTGGGTTGGTGGTTCAAATCCAGCAGCAGCTCTCCAGGAGCAAGGCTGAACCTACCATTCCAACCAGAGGGCAGTGGTGCCTCCCCCCAAAAAATGTCTCTCTGATAAGTTTGTTTCTCATTCTGACTGTGGTCTTTTTGATTGCCTCATGTAAGCTGGAAATTGAGAAAAGGAAGCCAGAAGAATTATTGTTCTTAAACTCTGGTGTTGGGCTGAGCCCCGGTGGCGTAGTGGTTGTGCGCAGGACTGCAGCCCACTGGGATGGAGGTTTGATTCCAGCTCCACGGAGCAAAGCCTGGGCCTCCTACTCACACCACCTGAGGGCAGTGATGCCCAAAAACCTAAAAAATAAGCAGAAATTAAAAAAAAATTTTAAAAAACTCTGGTGTTGATAGAAAATTTTAAATAAACCAAAAGGCACAAATAAGTCTTAGAAGAAACACAACTAGAAACCCCGTAGAGACGAGGATAGTGAGACTTCTCTTTACTTTGAACATGGGATTGAGAAAGACTGTTACTAAAAAATGACATCATTTTGGTCGGTGTTAGTGAAAATGGGAAACCTCATTGAGGTGGATTGAGACAGTAGCAATGAATGGATTCAACACACCAGCAAAATAGATTGCAAAAAACTAAAAGTGGGCTGAGCCCCGATGGCGTAGTGGTTGTGCGCGGGACTGCAGCCCACTGGGATGGAGGTTCAATTCCAGCAGTGGGGCTGGGCCTCCTACTCCCACCACCGGAGAGCTGTGATGCCCAAAAAAAACTAAAAAAAAAAAAAAAAACTAAAAGTTTTTTAGCCAACTTTTCTTGAAAACAGACATTAAAACAGCTTATCTCTAATTGAATATTTATGCTCAGAAATTGAAAACTAAGCAAATAAAATGGCTGCTTATGTAAACCAACTTGCCAAAATTTTTCAAGGTGAAAATTATCACAAAAAATTCATTGTTCATTGCACTGTATTGTTGCTTCACAGCAGTCTGGAATGTGTCTAGGAGCAGATCAGTAAATCTCATCATAATATATCTTTAGACTGCATTAACTGGTGCATTGTATACCCAGGCTTAGTAAAATATTCACAGCAAAGGTTCTTCAACCAGTCAATTGTACATTTGTATTGAAAATGGGAAAATTACCATTCTTTTTTCATTTCTTTTAAGTCGTTTTCAATTAAGGGTTGAGATTACTTGATATGGTTCCTTTTACTCAAGCAACAATTGAAACATTTTAAGATTTCCATATGTAGTAGTTTCTTTTCCCTAAAGATTTTGTTTCATTTTAAAGGCATTTGAATTGCTAACATTTTCTCTAGGACATCTACAGACTTAGACTAGTTTATGTGATGATAAGGATCAGTGTGTGCGTGTATGTGTGTGTGTGTGTTGGAGCAATAGCAAACTACCGAAGAGGAGGCACCAAGAGGCAGAATTAAGGGGAAAGTGGCAGTGGGGCAGGAGGGATGTAAATGGAAACAGACGAAGGACCAAGGAAGCAAAGCAGTGGATTGAAGTATAAATAAAGCGGTGTAGCTATGTAAATACATTAATCCACAAAAATAGAGGTATTGGCGCATGTACATATGTTTATACGGCAATACACTCAACAAAAGAACACTTTAAGTTCACCCTCCTGAACCAAGGGCTGGAGACAAAACAGGTGTGGAAGCAAATGTGGTGAAGAAGGTAGATGGTGCCTGGCTGTGAAAAGATGTAGTGTCTTTTTTTGTTGTTTTTTGCATATTTATTTATTAAAATAATTGTATTGCGGGCTCATGCACCTCTTATCACACCCATCCATCCATCCATTGTATATCAAGCACATTTGTACATTTATTTCTCTCATCCTTCTCAAAATACTGCTTTCTACTCAAGCCCTTGGTATCAGCTCCTCATTTTTTTCTCCTCCCTCTTCACTCTCCCCTCCCTCATGAACCCTACCTCATGAACCCTTGATAATTTATAAATTATTATTTTGTCTTAAACTATCTGTCTCCCTTCACCTGCTTCCCTAGTGTATGGGTGTCTTAAAGCCTTGAAGTTACACAAGCCGCCATTCAGCAGTGAAGCATCAAGTCCACATGGAGGAAGCACACTGCCAGTGCCTTTATATGGAGTTATAGGGACAAGGTAATAGGCATCAGCAGACACATAGCAAGCAAAAACATATTGTTGAGAATGAGTAGGGCTGGAGCAGAGATCCAAAGCCCATCTGTAGACAGTAGAACAATCTCTCCACAGAGGGGCCACAAGGAAGGGATGAGTCACTAGGGTGCAGTAAAACAGATGAAACACACTATATTCCTCTGGTTCTTTGAGGCTTCCTCACCCCTCCCCTAACACCCCACCATGACTCCAGTGCTGCTTCTCAGTTCAGGCTAGACTGCAGCATGAACACCGGTAATAGAAAAGGAGGGGAGCTCACAGAACACAGAATCCAGAACAGGAGTGGGAATAGTGAGACCAGAAGGATAGGGGGAAGTTGGAGAGAGGAAGGGAGAAAGGAGGAACCAGTTGTAGTGATTGACACATAATCATACACCCCTTTACAGGGGGAAAGACAGCAGAAAACATGGGGGAAGGGACACAGCGATCGGTGTAAGAGGTGAAGAAAAACAATGTTCAATCTGTCGGGGGTTATGAGGAGCTGATACCAAGGGCTCAATAGAAAGTAGATGTCTAGAAAAGAATGAAGGCAACATATGTACAGACATGTCTGATTCAATTGATGTATGGATTATGATGAGTTGTACAAGTCCCCAATAAAATGATTTAAAAATGATAGTTACCAGGCGAGTTTCTATACATTTCATTTTCTTCAAAGCATTTGGCAGAATCTGGTTTGCTGTTTTTTAAAATTCTGTTTTGAAATTCATTTATTAGCTCAAATGTCTTTTTTGATAACTTTTCAGTCCTGCTGTTTGGTATCTGATAGTTGTATATACAAGCTTTCCCCCAGATTTGCATAGAGTTTCTGGTATTTTTAGAGAGAATTGTTCTCATTTCATTTTTAGAATGTAATGTTAGGCTCCTACCTCCTCCCCTCAGGGAAATGAAGCAATTGGTGGACCAGTCATTGGCAGGGCACAATTGGTGTGGAAGACCACACAGATCCTCTAAGATTGTTTTTATATGTGAATGTAAAATATATCTTTGTTTTGTTTTTCTCTATTCTTTTGCAATACTTTTTATTTTTCTCCCCTCTTTCTAAATTCACTATTTCCATATCTGTATAGCTTGAGTATTTAACTGGTAAAAACTTTGGACTCACCAGTCTGGACAGGGAAGCTGTTGGGTTTTTTTGTTTTTTGTTTTTGGCATCGCAGTCCTCTGGTGGTGGGAGTAGGAGGCCCAGCCTTTTGCTCCTGTGGAGCTGCTGCTGGATTTGAACCTCCATGCCAGTGGGCCACAGTCCCGTGCACAACCACTATGCCACCGGGGTTCAGCTGCTGTTGTTTTTCTTTTATCTGTCTCTTCACAATGACGTAGCAAGTCATTAATAGCATGATTTATGATACTAAATTCCATGTACTATGTGTTGTAGTCCATAATTTTATTCAGTATAATTTTCCATGTTGGCATTAGGTGCTCACTGACAGAATTTTCCCTTTGTAGGCATTAAGTTCTTCTAAATTAACAGTGATAGTTGTTTCGAAATTAAAGAAGTCATTTAAAATAAGCAATCCTTTTTTTTTTTTTGGGCTATATAACTGATTTGCTTCTTTAAAATTTTCCTAGAGGTATTGATGTATTTCTGTGTAGTAATTTTTCATCAGTAACCTCATCAAACTCAGACTGACCGCTGTTGAGTTGATTTTGACTAATAGCAAACTCAGCACGGCAGAGTAGACGGGCCGCCGTAGGCTTCCAAGACTGGAAATCTGTATGGGAGCAGAAAGCCTCCTGAGGCACGGCAAGTGCTTTCAGACTGCTGACCTTCACAGCCCGGCTCGTAAACAAGCCCATCAGACAAGTTTTTATGTCTACCATCTTATTCTTCTGTGTCATCACTTTCTTCAGAAATCACTGCAGTGAGTGTGTGGTAAAACCCACATGCTAACCAAGTAGTAACCGAGGGCCATAAAGGACAGTAGTATGAGTAGAGCAAAAATACGAAGATTTATTATAGTTGTCTTCAACTTTAAACATTCCATGCTGGTTAATATAGCAGCTAAGGGAAAGATTTAGATAAGGACCCTTGCATCACAGAGTACAAAAACTGAAACTTTAGAATTAAAACTTCTATGGATTTCGTAGCTTATTAGAATATATTTCATTTACAGTGTTTAAGGAGAATTTGTGGGTGGTAATTTTGGGGAATAGAGCAGGAGGTAATTGATAACAATCTACCTTTTCTCTGTGAAGTACAGTACACACTGTTAGTGTTAAGTTCCCTAATGTAGGACAGAAGTTGAGAATGGCTTCAGTGACATAGATGTGGTCCTGTTGTATGTTGCCATACAAAGCTGGGGAGTGAAATTCCCAGCGTGACGACCTGGTCACTAACTGTTGCTGTGCACAGTTCCTTTATTTCACTTGGTAGCACCCAGCTTTGTTGTTGTTGTTGTCAGGTGCCGTTGACTCACAGTGACTGTGTGTACAGCAGAAAGGAAGTGCTGCTCTGCCCTGCGCCATCCCCACGCGCGTTCTTAAGTTTGAGCCTGTTGCTGCAGCCACTGTGTCAGTCCCTCTTGTCGAGACCTTCATCTGTTTCTCTGCCTCCCTATGCCAAGCATGGTGTCCTTCCCCGGGACTGGTCTCCTGATAAATAAATTCAAAGTATAGGAGAGGAAAGCGCTCCGTCCTTGCCTCTAAAAGGCATACTAGCTGAACTTCTAAGATGGAGCTCTTTGTTCTTCGGCAGTCCATGGTTCTCCCCCGGACTTAATATTGTTGGCTTAACCCCATCACTCCATCACTCCATCACTCCAACCTAGGCACCACCAAATCTAGTTGGCAGATTATTCTCTGTGCAACTATTGTTAGATGCTGTGGATTTGGCTCCAACCCTTATCAACTCCATGTGCAACAGAATGCAACACTGCCTTGGTTTGGGCCAAACTCATAATGTATGTTTGAGACATTGGTTGCAAACACTGTCAATCCATATTGTTTACTGTCTTCCTCTATTTCCCCTAATCCTCTACATAAGTGACTAAAGGGATTAGAGCGTGCAACTCACATTGTAATCTTTGCCCCTTAAAATAGGGGCCCTGATTTTCTGAAATGGCCTCAGTTTTCACACTAGCTTCTTCCTTAGTCTGATTTTTTTCTTCATGACCATAAAATTGGTGCTGTTCTCAATATGTTGTTTAACAATATGTTGGTATCTTTACTGGTGGCTTTCAAGAGTGAGAGACTGGAGGAACCTCACTTCTACCAATGAAGAGCCCAAAATAGTGCATACCCTTTGAACCTGTTTACCCTGCACTGATAATCTCTGAGTCTCAGGGAAGACAGAAGCCAAGACACATGGAGATCTTTAAGGAACTAGGAAGTAGATCCTGAAGGGACAGGGGCCTTCACCTAGAGACATCACAGAGGAAACCTTCCCCCAGAGTCAGAGTTCTGAATTTAACCCCCTAACCTGTGAGAAAATTTCTGTTTGTTAGGTGGGGGAGTGAAAGGCTTCTCCAGAACTGTCTAAGGCTCATTCATGGGGCAATGTACGTGACTAGGGGAATTATATATACTGGTTTTTCTTGATAAGTAAGTAGCATGCTTGTAGTAGCTGGTGTTAGACTTGTAATGAATGGCAAGGTCAACAGTTCACAACTCCTCACTGCTCTGTGGGAAAAAGACAGGACTGTCTACTCTGCTAAAGAGCTGCAGCCTCAAAATGGCACAGCGGCAGTTCTCCTGTCTGTCCTAGAGGGTCACAGTGAGTTGGTGTTGGAATTGTCATCAGGACTGATCCGCTTTCTCTGAAGTACAAAAGTTGGGGAATCCTAAGAGGAAGGAAGCACATGGATGTCCAGCAGGCAGCTCACATTGTCCAAATCAAATCAAATTCTTTGTAATAAAATATACTACTGTCATGTATGGAATTGTAGTCTTTCCCTATTTATTAACATTTAAAAGTTAAGTGGAAACATTGTAAAGTACTCCTTGTGATCCTTACCCAGATCTAGAATTAGATCATGCTTGCCCTGGCCCTTTTCCAATTAGTAACTTGTGGTAATTGTTGCTTTTGTAATAATACCAAACTTGTCCCAAGGAATTGAGGATGGAAGGAAGTCCCAAATGTCCAACTCTCCCAAGATGTTATTCAGCTCCATGTCCCCTCAACTGCTCCCTTATGTACATTTTCCTCATGTTCTGAGTTCTGTGAAATCTCTGCAGTGCCCCACAGAAACTTTTCAAAAGTCTGAACAAATGTCTTATGTATTGGTGGGTGGGGCTCCGCAGTGCGTAAGCCGAAGGCCATGCAAAGGTAAGCCTGATGCTGGGTCCAGAGGACGTGCTTGCCAGCAATGACATCGCAGGGAATTCTGTTTACAGTTATTCACAGTCCAATCTTACCGGTGTCTCCCCCCATCTTCTTATCAGTCTCATACAGGGAAAGATTGTTTGGTGGAAAGTATATTTAATATCAGTGGTGCACTCAAAATATAACCACTAAAAAATAGTTTATTGTCCACTCCTGGCATATATCATATTTATGTGCATGTATGACCTGCAGCCTCTAGCAGGGTGATTTTAGTAGGCATTGGCCTCCTTCCAATTTTTATCTCCCAGATTTCTTCCAAGGCTGGTCCAGAGGCAGCTTTTTCTCTCAACTATAAGCCCTTTGTTCATAAGTAAAAAGTAACAGTGATCAAGATGACCATTGGGCTGTGTGACCCAATTCACAACCTCTAGTGAGGCATTAGGACTGGAAGGGCCATATTAATTGAGGACCCCACCCCCGCCAAAGCAGTAATCAGTATTTCTGTTGTGTTACTTCTATTCACTTTTTGTTTTTTCAGTGTTAATTGCACATAGAAGTCACTAATTTTAAAAACTGGCTTTGAAAATTCTTGTGCACTTGTTCTGTATTACAGAGGTACTACAAGCTACTAATATGTAAAGACCTCCAGAAGTAGAACTCAAGCTATAAAAATTTTGTGACTGACTTTTTTGTTGTTGTAAATAATAAGCTAGTTCCTACGTAAATTGTTTTGTATTGTCTCTACAGAGCCTATTAGAGAGCTATAAAAGTCTGGGATGAAGCATGTTAAGACCCAAACTCACTGCCATTGATTTGGTAGCAATTCATAGTGACCCTTATAGGACAGAGTAGAATCAATCGCCTCTTCGGGTTTCTGAGACAAAGTCTTTACAGGAACAGGGAGCCTTAGCTGTGTCCTGTGGTTGATTGGAACTGCTGACCTTGTAACCAGCCCAGTGTGTAACCTCTCTCCCTAGCATGTTTTCGAGGACCCCTGGTCATAGAGTGGTTACAGGTTCAGTTACCATCTGAAGGTTCGATGGTTTGAACCCACTAGCCACTCTGTGGGAGAAAGTGGACCATTCTGCTTCTTAATAATATGTAGCCTTGGAAAGCCAATGGGGCATTTCTGCTCGCTCCGAAAGCGTTGCTATCAATTGGAATGGTAGTATCAGCAAAGGATTTTGTTTGGGTTTTATTGTTGTCTTAGAGATCGATGAGTAGAACCTTGATTTTATTTCTGTTTTTCTATTATTAGACAATAACGAGGGTTCTGTGTAGAGTTGTAGGTGGGTGTTTAAAATGAGGTATACTTGCGGCAGGATTGCTTGCCCACAAAGAAGTTGTAAAAATAAAACAAATATTCTTAATTTCTTGTCTTGAAAGTCTTTTTATGGAACTCCGGTATTTATAACAGAAGTAGACTTAAATGTAGACATGCATATTATCTTTTGGATATATATTTTTTGGTTGTCAGACATGTTTAAAGCGCCTGTCACTTCCAAGCTTCTCTTGAGGAATTGAATATGTTCAAATCCTAATTTTTTTTTTTTTGGGGCATCACTGCTCTCTGGTGATGGGAGTAGGAGGCCCAGCCCCACTGCTGGAATTGAACCTCCGTCCCAGCGGGCCACAGTCCCGCGCACAACCACTACGCCACCGGGGCTCAGCCCCCTAACCTTTTTTACCTGTGGATTTAATTCCAGTTGAAAAGAGGACTTTTGTTGATTATTGTGTCCATCATATCAGTGTAGTGTGTGTCATCAACACTTGTGAGATATTAAAAGAGCCAATGAGGCACCACACTGGCAAACACAACTGAGGGAGAGATCGATGCCCTGTCGAGGTTGGAAAGTGCAGAGAAAAACCAGGGCTAGGGAACTGAGCCATCAATTTCCCCCAGAATGGATAGAGAACAGAGGTTTCCACTGGAGCCTAGAACCTTCTGTTCATTAAAACCAATCACTGGTGGTATTTCTGTTGCAATAGCTCTAAGAAACTGAGACACCAGGCATATTTTCAACCATTTCTTGAACTTCTAAGCCTATCTGAGTGTTAGTATGTTCATTAGCTCTTCCTTGTAGGACTCACACTCTGGGAGCACTGATCTTCAGTGATAGTGTCTTTTCCTTGGTACTTGAATGTAGCAACTTAACCTGCTGCCATTGACTCCCTTATGACTTGGAGCGACCTTATCCAGATTCACTGCCATCAAGTCAGTGCTTACTTAAAGTGACCCAATAGGACAGAGTAGAACTGCCCCTGTAAATTTCTGACCCAGTATTCTTCATGGGAGTAGAAAGCCGTCTTCCCCCTGCTTTCAGCTGGTGGTTTCGAATTGCTGACCTTGTAATTAGTGGCCCCATGAAGGAAAGCCCCAAGGAAGGCTTAGAGGGCAAAGTAAAACTGCCCCTGTGGGTTTCAGAGGCCGGGAATCACTTTCAGCTCCAGGGAGCAGCTCGTGGGTTAGAACTGCTGACCTTGAGATTAGCCGCCTAATATATAGCCCAGGATGCCACCAGGGCTCCCTCATTAAGGTTAAGAACCACACTCACTGCCATTGAGTTGATTCTCAACCTGGTTTTTGCAATTTACCTCAGATCTTAAAGCTCTCAGAACACTCGAGGTAATTGTTGAGTTAATATCTCTGCTAGCTCTTTTGCTTCTTGACAAAAATTAAAAAGAAAATAGTTTTTAAAGTTTTGCTCAGAATAAATCGTAACCACAGTGCGGTACAGAAAACTTCTCCAGATCTACCACATTTGCGTTTCATTCCTCACATGATTATACAAAGGGGCTTCAAAAAGCTGTGGAGAAATGGAATGAAAAGGTACAGAAATTTCCCTCTGACTTTCTGAAGCTCTGGTTCATTATTTTGTTCTTTCTGTTTGAGACTTAAGTTGCATGTGTCTCGCCTTTGTTTTTGTATGTACTTTCTAAGGATAGCAGTGTGATTACAAAGTTCTGATAGTTCACACCGAGTAAATGCTTTAACCCATAATGATTTTTCCTACTTGAACATTCCAATAATTTTCTTGATAGCAGTTTTAAAAACAATGTGTAATCATTTCAGGATTATGTATTCTATTTAATTGTCATGTAAATATTTTAAGCAGATGATTGTTTTTTAATGATAACTATTGATTTTTTTTGTTTTGTTTTTGACAGCTAAACCAGGTGGACAAGTGAGGTGTCAGTATATATCTGCTGTGGATAAAGTTATATTTGTGGATGATTATGCAGTAGGGTGTAGGAAGGACCTTAATGGAATCTTGCTGTTAGACACTGCTCTGCAAACTCCAGTTTCAAAGCAGGATGATGAGGTTCAGCTTGAATTACCTGTTACAGAGGTAAGTTGAGATAAATATAATTGTATACCTCAACTTAATGTTATCTCAAACCTTGTAGTTATTAAGTGAAATTGGTTGCTCTTCCGGCATACTGTATGTGCACCTGTGTAAAAACCAACAGTTAATGTATTGGACACATCTTTGTTTAAACATTTGTTTTTACAGTGCATTACTGGTGCTTATTGAAGTGATATTTTCAGGTCTCAATTGTCTTATCAGTATAGGTTAAACAGTTATAACAGACAAGACCCCCGAATATAATCACTTAAACAACAGTTTTTTTTCCAGAAACAGCTCAGGGTTAAGTAAGTATACGGGCAGCTTTGCTCTCCTGCTCCAGACACCACGATCTCACAGTTTTAGGGGAAGGGCAGGAATAAGACCTGGAGAGTTTATTTTGTACATATGTGGACTCTCCCTCCTCACATTCTCTCTTTCTACATCTTTCTTATTTTTCTATCCCACACATACTTCTCTGACATTTACACTCTTGCCAGGATTTAGTCACACGTCCATACCAAGTTGACAGGGGAACTGGGAAAGAGACGAATAAATATTTCTATTACAACCTTCCATTTTTACTGACAAGACTCTGTTTCTGGATAATTCCAGTTTACAACTTTAGCCTTATATATTGTTTTTCCCTTATGTATTGTTAGGTGGTTTTGACTGTCCATTATTAATTGCTAAGGCTATCCCCATTAGGATTCTTTTCATTTTTAGTTAACAGTCTTATCATTTCCAAGTTACTGGATTTGTAATCATTTAAAGTAGAACATAGAGATTATAAATGACTATTTTTTGTTTGTTTTTTATTTTTATTTTGTGGCATCACTGGCCTGGTGGGAGTAGGAAGCCCAGCCTGCTCCTGGAGAGCTGCTGCTGGATTTGAACTGTCAACCCTGTGGGCCGCAGTCCCGCACACAACCACCAGGGCTCAACCAATAAGACTATTTCTTAATACAGTAAGACATTTTTTAGCAAAATGGTTAGATGTGTTTTTGCTCTATGCTAAGTTCTTATTATTTTATATTTGATGATTGTTAAACTTAGTTGATAAAAATCAAGATAGCAAACTTCCTTTTTTTTTTTGGGGGGGGGGCATCACTGCTCTCTGGTGGTGGGCATAGGAGGCCCAACCCCACTGCTGGAATTGAACGTCCGTCCCAGTGGGCAGCAGTCCCATGCACAACCACTACGCCACCGGGGCTTAGCCCCAAACTTCCTATTTTTAGGGTAGGAAAAAGTCCCCTTAAATTTTAAGTGCATTATTCTTTTTGATACACTTAAAAAAAAGGATTCCAAAAATGTATCCATTTAGAGTTCTCATTTAGCTTAATATCATAGTAGTCTACTGTATGTTAATATTAAAGTCATGTTACTAGAAATTGAAATTCTCAAAACAGTAACTATTTTTTGTTACTAAGGTATGTCTGGAGGCATGTGTTGAAATCTTTGAACAGAGAATTAATTGTTTTAAAATAGACATTTTTTTTTGCCTAACTTAACCAGCTAATAACTTAAAAAAATAATTTTATTGGGTGCT
>PVJH01026705.1:0-29712 GCA_004026705.1 Nesogale talazaci
GGGTAGCTGGAGAGAGGCAGAGAGGAGAAGGGGGATGAAACTAGGAGAGAGGGAGGGTTAGAGAGAAGGGGAGGGGAGAGATAATGGGGAGGGAAAGGGAAAAGGAGAGGGAGGGGAGAGAACTGGATGGGGAGGGGGCAGGGAGGTGGAGGGAAGAGGAGAGGAGGAAAGAAGGGAGGGAGAGGAATAAGGCAGGTGGCCTGGATTCGAATGTGGAGGAACGTGAGTCTCACACTGTGGAAACAGTCCCTGCTTCTCAGAGCTAGGCTTCTGTTGTAATAGCTCTGGGAAATTAAGACATCCAGTGTGCGCCTCCCTCCCCCTGTCCCCCCCCCCCCCCGCCCAGGTCCCTCTGCTTTAGAAGCACTCATGTGCCCTTAGTATTCCTGGAGGCCCTCACCTGGGTGGGGGGAGGGGGTAGCAGGTGGGGGTGGGGGCTTCAGAGGTGGGTTTTCAGAATGCGTTTGCCAGGCTTTTGTTCCACAGCACCTCTGGGCAGACTTGAACCTCTGCTCCTCTGAGGAGCCCGAGGAAGGACTCTCCAGGGCTGCCCTTGCTGTCTCAGAGCACCTGCTCTCCACCGGCAGGCCAGACGCTCTGGCATGGGTTGGGGTGAGAACAGCTAGCCCCCAACTCCAAAGCGAACCGCACGGCCAACCGGTCCATTCTGACTCACGGACACCCTATACATTCTATAGATGGCTGCAGGTTATGACAGAGCCCCATCTCCCTCTTTGTGCACGAGGTCACTGGGAGTCAGAGCAGAGAAGTGAGTTCAGGCAAGAAACCAACAAGGCATAGTGAGGGTGTCGGGGGGGCCCCGGTGGTTCTCCAACCCGAAAGGCCAGCAGCAGCTTGAAAACCACCGGCAGTTCCTCAGGAGAAAGACTGGACTTTCTGGGGCCAGAAACAGTTACCTCCTCAGAGACCCACAGCGGGTGGTCAGGTCCAGTCAGCACTGACCTGATTGGCAGTGAGTTTGCTTTTTCGGTAGTGGGTTATGCACAAAGTGACCAGATTTTTAATATTGGTCAAGCGGGACACCATTGACCGGTGGGGGTGGAGGTGGGACTAGAAGGGGTATATTCCCTTCCTGTTTTCCCGCCATTGCCTAGCTTGTCGTGCATGCTTTCCAAAAAGAGGGACTTTTTAAAAATGCCACGGGACACAGGAAAAATTGTTTGAACTCAGGACTGGGGCGTCTGGTCACTTTAGTGATGCATTGAATTTCAAGCTGCCAAGTCAGCAGTTCAAAACCACAGACCATCTCTCTCCAAAGCAGAAAGGGAGTTTTCTATACTAGTCAAGATTGACTGTCTCAGACACCCTCGGGGGCAATGCTAGGCTATCCAGTATGGTCTCTGTGTGAGCCAGAATTGACCTGATTTTGTTCATCAAGAGTTGGATTAGTGCTGACATTCTGAGCTCTGACCGCTTGGTGTGCAGCAGGCAAAAGGGTTACAGTGGGGGCCCTAAATGCACATTGTTTCCTGACATACGTTCAGCCTCCATTGAGAACTTTCTGCTGGAATTAAACCAGGCCGTGTAAAAAGCCTTGCCCTCAGGCAGAACCTGTTTGAAAGCCGCTTGCTGTCTGTCATGTCAATCCCCTAACCGGCCCAGGCAGGGGCAGACTGGCCCTCAAGGACTTCCCCCGCAGGCCTGCCCTTAATGGGAATTGGGGTTCCTGGGCCTCAGGGTCAAGAGTTCTGTCCTGAACCGGGGGATCCAAGGGTCTTGGAGTTAGTCTGCAGCAGTATGCTTATCAAAATCCACAGGCTGTTTCTTGCTTCCACAGTCTTGGCTGCCCGGAAATAAGTTGATAGTTGATCTGCTCCCTGTCAGGATTGTGTAACAAGTCCCCTTATTTCCCATCTTCTATCCTTAGCAAAAGGAATCCCAGAGGCACAGTGGGCTGGACATTGACTGCTGACCTCTAAGTTCAGCAGTTTGAAACTACCAGCTGCTCCGTGAGAGAAAGATGAGATGTTCTCCTCTGTTCAGCGTCGCTGCCTGGGGCGTCCAGAAGAGGCAGTTCTACTCTGTCCTACAGGGTCCCTGTGAGGGGGCGTCAGATCAGTGACTGGAAGGTGTTTTTATTGTGGTTGTTACAATTGGCAACACGGCCGTGAATCCTTCTGATGCCGTGATGAACTCATACCCAGGGTGCCCTTCATCCACCTAATTTCTTTTTGTCTTTTCTTTGTCTTCATCTAAGACTGACTGAAGGGATCTCTGTCAAACCTATTTGAAGTCTTTACTGTCCCCCCCCCCCCCATTTGTCAGATGGTCGTCTGTTGTGGTCCACAGGGGTTTCTTGAGCTGGTTTGGAGATTGCCAGATCTTTCTGCCTAGTCTTCCTCCATCTTTAACCACTGGCTCCCACAAGGACTCAAAGCGACCCTAGAGCTATGAGGCAAAACAGACTCAAGAGTGGTACCTTTGGTTCTTTGGAGGAAAAGAAAGCCCTGGTGATACACGATACGTCATGTCGGGGTGGGGTTACCAACCACAGGGCAGCCGTCAGAAGCCCCCAGCCCCTCTGCAGGAGGAAGAGGAGGCTGCATGCTCCCAGAAAGATTTACAGTCTCTGACACTCATGGGGACAGCTCTACCCTGTCCTCTAAGGTCCCCTGAGCCATGGTCGACTCCACAGCAGTGAGTGGGGCTGGTTCATCTCGGCACTGACGGTGACTCCCACATGTGACAGGCTTGGTGTGTAACTTCTAGAAGCTTTCTCCTCCTCTTGCTCACTCTCCCCATGCCTACTTTGCCTTTCCCTCTACCCGTGTGTCAAGGAGTCCTGGTGGCTCTGTGGGTAAGATATTGGACTGGGAACACCGAGGTCAGGGGCTCAAACCCCCGAGCCCTTCCTTGGGGGAAAAAGGAGGCTTTGGGCTCCGGTTGATATTAACAGCCTGGGGGATTCTAAGGAGAAGGTCTCCTCTGTCCTGCCGGAGGGTGGTGGGTCAGTACCGACTCAGTGGCTCTGGGTTTTCCACTCCTGGGGCAGGTGGGGGAGGGAGCAACAGAGAAAAACACAGAGAAGTGAAGAAGGTCATCATGCAGCATCTGTTCAGAGCACCAATGTCCTTCATGCCCATCACTGAACCACACGCACAGCCCCAGCTGACCAGGCCTCCTCCACCTGCGGCTTTAGCGTGGGATGTTCCAGCGGTCAATTCTGGGTAGGGCTTTCCAAGGAGCCATTAGGCAAAAGGAGTGGGGTCCACTTTGGAAGGGTGAGCTGGACAGAAGGAAGATAAATGGGAAAACCCATGACCACATGTGGATTCCAGTGTCAGTCCGACCAGACCTCATCCTTGGGACTCCTGCTGCTTCTCTAGGCTGGCCAGCTGAGGTCTCAGAGGGCCTGGTGGGAATATATCCAGCCTGGCCCCAGTTACAGAGCCGAGCCATAGGCAGATGGAGTCCTGAGCCCACAACATCGGGTTTCACGCCTCAGCACAAGTTGGTGCTAAATTATTCTCCACGGGCATCTTGTGGGGGGATGCGAATCGCAGGGCCTCTAGTTCTGGAGGTTGAGTTGCAATTACTGAGAGGTGATGGGGACCTCAGTCTTCCCCCTGCCCAGTAAAGCAGTAGCTCCTCACTTATATCTGGCACCCATGCCCCATTTAGTTTCATCCAAACAAAGTCATCTCTCTGGTAGCCAGGCTCCCATGAGCCACCGAGGATACGGAGAGAAGACAGAGCGGTGTTGCCTAGCAACCGATGGAACATCACAACACTAGATAAATCGAATCAATATTGCTCCAAATATTGAACTCTCCGATGATGAAAAAACCCCTCAGAGTCGTGTCCCACGATGCCTCAGCTCTCCCCCTCACACCCCCTCTTCCTGCCCTGGAGCCAGCCGCTAAGTAGAAGACAGCTGGGTCAGGAGAGGCTTCTGACCCCAGGGAGGGCCAGAACCCACCAGGAACTGATCTCAGAGAGAGGAGCACCTTGAGACAGATACACACACACCCCTCTTCCCTGGGTGTCTGAGCCCAGGGCTGCCTTTTGCAGCCATGGGAAGCCCGAACAGCCGGCGTTGTTTGGAGCACTTAGTCAATGACATCTGCAAACAAGCATCCTGAACTCTTGCTCCCTCTGGGCCAGGGCAACCCCGTGCGCCTCATGGAAGGACTGCACAGTGGACGGGTGTGTTTTCAATGGTGAGTGGGCAAAGGTGTGATGAGCAGGCTGGCTTTGATCTGCTGTTGGGTCCGATGCCCACCCCATCACACCACACAGCCCACCTCCGCCCTGTGTTTTCTCTTTCTACCCCTCCTCCCCTTCCCGTCCTCTTCCTGCCTTCTGAACAGCGTCTGTAGCCCCAAGTTGCCCTTTGATGCTCAAATAGTTGATGGTTTTCATTAAGGTGGGCAGGCCTCACCCGTGTTTCTGTTCCCTGTGCAGACCTGGCAATCATCTGGCTGAAAACAGAGCCACAGGCATGGATCCTTACCTAGCCCTGATGGAGACTCAGCACCAGAATGTCCTGTGTCCCATGAGTCTCCACCCGATGTCCTTAGCTCCCCTTCTTAGAGGTGAGACTTCGTCTTCTATACTTAAGACATGTTGTCAGGAGAGAGTGGTCTCTGGAGAAAGAGATCACGTTAGGGATGGGGAGGAAGGCCCTCAAGGACATGGATGGACGTATGACTGCCCCTGTGGGCTCAGACATGGGAACCACTGAGAGGGTGGCAGGTGGACATCAGCAGAGCCCACCAAGATGACTTCATTTCATTAGCCTCTTGGCCGCAGCCCTGTGCTCTCCAAGAATTCTCATGGGATGGGACAAAGGGACTCCAATGTCTTTACCCCAGCTTCCGTCTCATTTTTTGGGTATTGGTCGCAAAAGAAAAGCAAGTGCCACAACCTCCCACTTGGAGAATGGTGCAGTCATTTATCACATGCTGCCAAACCCAGGTGGAGAACACAGAGCCTAGTGTCACCTGGCATGCGCGGCAGTGGCAGCAGCAGCACCATCACCACCACCACAGATAAAAAAGGAGGAATTCCTGCTCAGAACTGAAGTCAGGCAGCTGGAATTTGCCGAAGAAACTCTTGTCAGCCCCGGAGTGTTTGCGGTTTTACATAAACATCTGATACTCGACTCGGTAACTATCAGCGCTCAGTGTCAGCATGTAAATGTTAGGTTGGAAAAGTAGATAAATTGATTTTCCATTCCTCTCCTTCTCACGTCTTCCTTTTCATTGAGGCTGTAGTGACAGATTCTATTACTAGTATCACAGTCTGTAATGTAAACATGTTATTTCTCCGGTTAAAGAACAATCCTTTTCAAAGTCATATAATGTGATATGCGATCCCTGATTTATGGCCATAAAAACAACAATTTACTCTTTTCTCCAGAGCTATCAAAAAAAAAAAAAATCCACAGGCTCTCTAACCTATCAACTCTTAAGCCATTGTTATATGTGTATTTCCCACCCCTACCCCGCCGGGACTTTATGAGAGACAATGGAGCTAGGAGCTCAAAAGGGGCAGGTATGAGTGCGGGGACTGTGCAGTCCAGGATATTAAGGTGTGAAGAGGTTAAGTAAAAGGGGCAAGATGAAAAAAATAGAAAGTGGGGCTAGGCGACTGGGAATTCTATCTTCTTGTCTTTCTTTCTTTCTTTCTTTCTTTCTTTCTTTCTTTCTTTCTTTCTTTCTTCTTTCTTTCTCTCATTCTTAGCATCAGATTTCTGTATTCCATCAGAAGTATAGGTTTTTAAACTTTGTTTTGTGAATTGGGTGGGGGTTGACAGAGCTGACCATCAGTTTTTCAGTCAACAATCCATACCCATTGTTTTTCAGCTCAACTGTCACCCCCTCAAAGGACCTCCTTCATCCCACACCCTCCCTGGGTTCCTGTTTCCATCGTCTTCTTTTCTAACCCTCTCAACCTTGTCCTTGGGTAAAGTGCTTCCCTTTGATCTGAACTGTTGGATGATTCTAACCTGAGGGGTTCAGTTCAGTTCCAGAACTGTGGACAGGAAAGAACCCTCATCTCTGAGGCTCCACCAGTCTCCAGGTGACCAACAAGCTGCCTCTCCTTCATGGATTTTGCCCTCAGTTCCATTCTCTGCAGGACTTTCCAATGAGATCCTTTTCAAAGCACTTAGTAGAGATAGTTGGGCACCATCTAGTTTTGGTCTCAGGGTTGTTAGAAGCTGTGTTTGCCTGGTCTGTTCATCCACTGGACTAATCTTTTCCCTGTATCCTTCCATCCCCATCTCTTCTTTTTTTCATAGAGCAATCATGTGACTCTCAGAAGACCACTTATGAGCTTTAAGGGACCGTAGTCAATGATCTCCCCAAACCCAATACCAAACTAAATTCACTGCCATTGAGTTGATGTCAACCCATAGTGACCCAATAAGACAAGGTAAATCTTCCTCATGTAATTTCCAGGACTGTACCTCTTTTCAAGAGTAGAAAGTCCTATCTTTCTTCAGTAGAGCAGTAGGTAGTTTCAAACTACTGACCTTGATGTTATCGGCCTAACAGTTAACTAACTACTACACCACCAGGGCTCCTATATTTACTTAAGGAACCCAGGTAGTGGTAGCTGGGCACCACTCTAGTTTTGAGGGATAAACACTGAATTTGAACACATACAAATCTTATTTCACATGTTTAAATAGGAAGATTGAATGGTCTCTTTTGGCATGGTTCCTTGAATCTCCTAAGAAGAAACTGAGGTCAAGTATTTGGGTCTTAGAACGCAAAATTAAATGTCTCAAATGGAACTAGATTCTTTAATGGGGCTTTTTGGTAGAGGAAATCTATTCTGGCAAAAGAAAGTGAACACGCAGACTGCCTTCCACTCCCTTGATAGAGTCTCCTGGCCTTCAGGCTACGCAGGTTCCATTGGAGGAAGTTATTGAGCTACTGCCCTGTGCCAGGAGATGCTACAATTCCGAGGAAGATACTTATTTATCTATTTGCTACCCTCGAGTTGCCTCAGACTCATGACAAGCTGGTGTACAACAGAACAAAATGTTACCCAACCCTGGGCCATCTTTATGACTGATGTCGCCAAACCAAGGCCTCTGCCATCCACTTGCATCTGACTTGTAGCCACCTGATCACATTAAGTGAGATGCTTAATTCTTGGTGGGAGCAGATGACTTCCTCTTTCTCCCAGGGAGAAGCTGCTGGGTTTGAACCCCCATTGAATGTAACAGCCTGGTGCTTAGTACAGTTGACTGCTGGGGTGTCTTCCCTTGATCACTCTTTTGCTCAGATCCAGCACTGTGGCCACTCTGCACCATCTGTCACTTCTACTCAGCAGCCCGTTGCTGTGGACAGTTTCACATTGTGGCTTAGAGAGCTTTCTCTGATGCATATTTGAACCTAGAAGGCCAGTGGAAGTTCCATGGGACTCTGACCACATGGCCAACCCTGCAGCTATTTGAATTAACTGTGGCGTGTCCTCTAGCACCACAAAGTGGTCACAAGATAACACATTGATGGAAGGGTAGTAACTGGAGAAGGTGGTTGTGGGAAAATGCCTCTCATGTGCCATGGAACAGGTGGTACGGAGGAGAGGTGGAATGAGGAAGACAATAGAGAATGTGACAAATATTTAGTTCTAAAGAGAAAGGTGGTATGTTAGGGTGTGGCTGTCCTTGGAAGTGGGTGCTTTGATCAGGTGGCTAGAGGTGGTTTCCATGCAAAGAAGTCATTGAAGGAACCTGGATAACATTTGGCAGGGGGTTGGAGGTTGGAGAGGACAGAATAGCGGGTGCAGTGTTTCTGGAAAAGGAATGCGCTTGGTAGGCTCATGGCCTAGAAAGGAAATCAGTGTGGCTCTCACCCCCCTGCTGGTGCTGGGGATGAAACTAGATGGCTGTTGTGTTATTCATGAAGGCCTTCGAGGACTCTGGGCTTTGTCCTGGTCATAGTGAAAATCCATGACATATCTTGAGGCAGAGGAGTGACAAGGAGTGTCAGGGTACATCTTGAAAGAGACAGAGATTGTGACAATAGCACTAAGGGGGTCCCGCAGCATCCAAGTGTTCTGCATGAATATTGCTGTTTAACTAAGGGCTACAGAAATGGAGGCACATTTGTGGATTTGAGACTGTGGCAGTCATGTATTCGTGATGTCAATTTCATGATTGGCATGTAGGGGTGGCGTCTAGCCTGTTAATCTGGAGAGAGCCAATGAGCAGCCTCTGTGTGGGCATGGCTTTCTCCTGAGAATGCTGGGAAGTCTGATGGTATTTCCCAATTGGAGAAGAGAGACTTGACTCTCAGTCTCTGCAAGTCAGTCTCTGAGACGATGAACTGCTGACAAGACAAGATGGCAGCGTCTGAGGAACTGGCGGAGCCAGAGGTGGAGTCACATGGCCTTAACCTGAGGGAAGCAGACCTCGAAAGCTGGAGAAGCCATGTGGAGACCACAGCCAGCGCTGAGTTGCTTCTACACCCACTAGATGCTGTTGATGGAGCCTGAGCCCTGGAAGCGAGGAGCCAGGGGAGGATGCTTTGACTGCACGTGCTTTGTGAGTCCGAAGGAGACTTTATGGACTGGTATCGGACATATGGGCTAATGTTGGATTGATGACCTTGGACTGGACTGGGTTGGGATGCTGTCTCCATGTTCCCTTCCTCTTGTATACAAACCTTTTCCGTATGCTTGTCTATGAACTTGCTTCTCTAGTCTACCTGGACTAACACAGAGGCAGAGGTTTGCGATAGAACCACGTGAGGTGATGGCTTGGAGGTGTGTGTGAAGGTGTGAAGAAAAGGGAAGCATGAAGGGAACTGCCTTGAGTAACTGGAGTGACATTCACTGAGCCAGGAGTTTTGGAGGGAGAGACGGGAGAGGGAAAAATCAAGAATCCTACCTGGCTGCAGTGTCGTAAATTTCTTGATAAGGGCCTTCTTCTTTGTCCCTACTGCCAAGAGTGAGGCCCAGACAAGATAGATTGGCACGGTGGCTGCAGCGTCAGGAGCAGATGCATCAATGGCGAGGACAACACAGAACAAAGGAGTGCGTCGTCTGTAGTGTCGTGATGAGTCAGTACCGGCTCCATGGTTCCAGTCTACGACAACAGCATAATTAGTATTCAAGACTGGTGCTCTCAATAACCTATGGAGAGCGTCCCATGGCAACTAACAATACTAACAGGGTGAGTGCAGCTAGAGGGAGGTAGACCAGGCCTTGGGAGAGTTTAGAGACATCATCCTCAACCCTATGTAGCCTTCCATCTGACTAGCCTACAAATGCCTCCCCAATTGTTCTCCATCTCCAAATCTCCATCCCATGGGCCTTTGCCATCTCTTTCTTCTCCCCGGGCCCCATTATTCTCAGATGATCTCATTCATTCATCTCACCTCAACTGACCTTGGATTGCCCAGTTCTTTGGGACCGTCCTTAGCGCTCTCCTAATCTCCACTGGGTCAAGTTCCTGCCATTCAAATCCATTTGCAGGAAGCACTTGGTGAGCAGTGTCTGGATCCCAGGCACGCACTCAGCAGACTAATGGGACACCAACAGCCTCCACAGAATGGTGTTACCTTGCTGGATCTAACCTTTAGCCTTGGAGGCTTACAAGCTTGATTCTATCAGCATATTAAGTGGGCCGTTTTCTCAGGGCACACATTAACCCAGCTCACCAGAATCTCATGTACATAAATCCAAATGTCAATTCACTAATTTACAAGGCGAGATACAACACACACAATGGGCAGGCAGGGGTCCACATTAGCTTGATCTGCACTTTTTTTTTTTTTGCCATCCCAGCTAGAAAAACTACCCTAGGAAGGCAAGTTATCAGAAGGTTGCATAGATTATAAGGCCACATGTGAGAGGTTAGTCATTGGGTTCTGCCTTTCAAATGCATCTGTGCCCACCATGGGAAGAGGCATGTCAAACAAGCAAGGTTTTCCTTCTGACATCTTGGGACATCAGAGGTGTGTGTCCTGATGAGCACTGACCGGGTGAATTTCTTTCAGGAACCCCATCTGTGTTAGTCTAGGTAGACTAGAGAAACAAAATCATAAACATGTATATGTATATAAGGGAGAGGTTTATATACAAGAGAAATGGAACATTGAGAAAGCATCCCAACCCAGTCCAGTATAAGTCCATAAGTCCAATATTAGCCCATATGTCCGATACCAATCCATAATTCCTCTTCAGACTCATGAAGCACAAGCAACGACACCACGGCACTCACAGGCCAGTGGGTGCAGAGTCTTGCATATCCAGTGGTGGAAGAAGCATCTCAGCCTGGGTAGGGTCCTCTCTGGGGCTTTTCAAGCATCTCAGCACTGACAAGAGTCTCTACATGGCTTTTCCAGCTTCAGAGGTCTGGTTCCATCAGGGTATAAGCCCATGTGGCTTCTCCTCCGAGACGTCTCACAGGGAGTCAACATTGTGTCTTATCAGGAGAGCATCTCTAAGGGGCTGAGACTTCAGTCTCTCATCTCCACAGGGGAAATACGGCCAGATTTCCCAGAATTCTCAGGAGAAAGCCACGCCCACACAGAGGTCTCATTGGTCATCTCCAGATTGACAGGCTGGACTCTACCCCTGCTGAAACTCCACTCCCAATTCTGAAACTGATATCAGTAGTGACTGTCACACATACCCCCCTTCTGTCTGATAGCCCCTTCTTCTTCACCTACCTCTTCTGGATCAGTTCAGGAGATCTCTCATCCTTTCATCCATTCTTGCTCTTACCTTGGGACCATTCTCTCTCCAAGGGGATCAGCCTACCTAGCTTTCTGATTTCTTCTTTTACGCATTAGAGGAAGTGCCATAGCTGTTAGAGTGTCCTTTTCATATCTTTACTTCCATTTTTGAAGTCTCAAGCACAGACTGAGCGAGATACTTTGCCAAGGACCATTAGCCCGCTCTCTGTGAGTGGAGTGAGCGAGTGAATGAATTAACACCTGCCTGTCCACGCAGGGTGGATGACAAGCTAGGAAGAGTTGCCATTTGAGTGATGGCGGCAAGAAAGGCCGTGTGTCCAGCAGGAGAGTTTTTCTAGCCCACTTCACCGAGCTCAAGTGCTGTGTGTTCTTCTGCCATATTCACCAGTCACAACAGCTGTAACTCACGAACATCATTTGAGAATACCTCGGCAGAAGCACTCATCCTCTGAAGTGAGAAACAGAGGTCTGGCTACCCTTTCCAGGCACCTGTCAGTCTCTATTGGGCTATGAGGTCTCATGACGTTTGCTCTGACTGGTGGAGATCCCAGAACACCGCGCAGCCTGGCACCAGCACCTCGCTTGCTATATCAGAGCCCACGAGGGCTGCCAATGGTGTCCACTTGTCTCCCTTAACATCTTCCTCCTTCTTGCTCACCCTCCCCTCTACCAAGCCCTATTGTCGTCCTCCAGGGACTGGTGCTTCCTCATAGCATGCCCAGAGGGGTAGAGGTACAGTCTCCCCATCAACAACTCTGAGGAGTGGTCTTACTGCCCAGATCCTTGCTTTCTTCTGGTGGTCCAGGGTCTGCTTGATCTTCTCCAATGGCAGCATGAAGGCACCCTGGGAGTAGTGAGTCATGAATTGGGCTGCAAACCTGCAAAGTCAGCGGTTTGAACCCACCAGCCGCTCTGTGTGTGGCCAATCCAGTGTTACTCATCGATGTGTAAGAAAGGGCTTGATGACAAGAAGGAAACATCCTGTATGCAGGAAACATCCCAGGCTGGTCCATCTCAAGTCCACAAGTCTGATACTAGTCCTTGTAGTTCAGACTCGCGCACTCACATGGCAGAATGCAGGAAGATCACAGGTCGATGGGCACATTGTCGCGTGGATTCAAGTTATGTGAAAATATGGCAGGACTCCAGCAACAATCAGGATGGCCAGCAAGCAGGAGAGTGAAAGCAGAGAGAGAAGGAGTTTCCCTGACACACATCCCCTCTCCCCCCCACCACTGAGAGGCACCATCAGGCTATGACCTGACTGACAGATTGGACACTACCCCTATATTTTTATATGGTTTCAGGCTGACAAAAGTATCTACTTATCACACTCTCCCTGGGAGAAAGATGATTTCCTTTACTCCTGTCATGTGTTACTGCTTTGGAAAACCCACAGGGACAGTTCTACCCTATCCTATAGACTCAGAATGGACTTCATGGACATGAGACCTGCCAACATTTATTGGAAACTTTTATTGCAAAACATGAGAAATCTGTTCAGAAAACGTGTGAACTCTGACACAAACACAGATGTATATGGAGAAGGTGATTAAACCGCCTTTAAGGGGACCCTGCATCAATATGCTGTGTCCAAAGACAACTTTCTGCGGCCGATCTTTGTCAGTTAGCCTGCAGGCATGAGTCCCAACTTAACCTCCAACCTTGAAGGGATGATGTGACATTTGCCTAATCTCTAACCTCAGAGGAGAGAAGATGTCACATACGAGACTCTGACGCCACACCGTGGGTCCTTATGGTGTGTGGCCAAGGTGAGAAATCCCCACATGATCCCTGAATTTCTGCTCCTTCCCTGAGAGAAGACTGAGATCACCTCTCTCCCTCCTGAACCCGAGACTCTGAGCTGACATTCTGTCCACCGCCCCCGACCTTGGATGCCGATGCCAGCAGAGGAGCGGCCTTGGCCAAGTTTAAGCCATGGTCACATGTGTCTGCCAAGATAGAAGTCGAAAGCATGGGACTCTATCAATTGGACCGAGGTGGTAATTGCACAGGCCGGCTCTCTGGTTCTGAATCATGGTCTCAAGGTCCTTCCTTGTGTGCTCTGCCAGCCTGATCTTACACTAAACTCAATGAGTTTACGCCTGACAGGGCTAGGCCTCTCTCTGTGATTTTCTAAGATCAAATCGTACATGACAGCAGGCCCCAACCTGAGATGTTTCCAGTGGCTTCCTGCCAAGATGGAGAGCAGGACACAGCCCTGGCTCCACCATGCACACACACTGCCTCTTTCACGGGGCCTGTGAACTTTAAGATCCAACGTGCCTCAGCTTCTCCCGACCCTAAGGCCCAAGCCTCTTCTTCCTGAAGGCTTCCTAAGACCAAGACACAGTGAGGCAAGAAGTAAGACCAATCCATAAGAGGGTATTATGGGATAGTACTTCTGAGTGGAGCTTTGTGTTCCACTGGCGCCGACACCACTTGACCTCTCCTCAGGCTGATTTTTGTCAGGAGAGACCTGTCCCCAGAGAAGGACAGCATGATTCATGTTTCAGCAAGTCAAAGATCAGGAGGAAATGAGGAAAGCCCCCTGGGAGATGGATGGACACAGCGGTTGCCACAAAGGGCTCAAGCAGGGGAACAATAGTGAGGAGGGCGTGAGACTGGACACCGTTTCCTTCTGTTGTCCACAGGGGAGGCTCTGGGTCAGAGCTGACCCAGTGGCACCTAAGAACAACAGCAGAGCCCGAATGGCTCTACGTGCCATTGGGTCACCATTGACCTGGAAGGTGTGCAATTCAAGCCCGCCCAGCAGGAGGAGAATCAGGCTTTCTGCTCCCGTCAAGGTTTTTAGCCTAGGAAGCCCTATGAAGTGTTTCTGTGCACTGGGATGGTCACTTTGAGGACTAAGCTGAGGCAAGCCAGGGTGTTTTCAGTCGCCCTATAGGCACCTGGAAGTTGGACATGGACAAAGGGAGGTCAAAGAATTCCTGCATCTGGATTATGGTACTGGTGAAGGATGTTGAAAACCCTGTGAAGAAATGGCAAAGGAACAAACAAAGCTGTCCCGGAAAGAAGTACAGCCAGAATGCTCCTTAGAAACAAGGAACAGAAGGGGAGGGGAAAGGAGAGCAAGGGGAATGTGAGAGGAAAGGAAGAGAGAAGGGGCAGGAGAGGGGGCAGGGGAGGGAGGGGGGCAGTTATGGGGCAAGAGGACAGGGGAGAGGCAGGAGGAAGCAGCAAGGGTTCCCTGGGAGACAGATGTGACTGAAATAGACAGAAGTGTCCCCTCCTCACCAGGCAGCCTCACCTGAGGTCTCAGCCGCCCTTGGCAGACGCTGAAGTGCATTAAGAGCTGGTGTGTTTAAAGGGCCTACAAAACTTTACAGCAAGTGACTATGATAACATTTATAGGCCTCCATCCACAAGACACGGAACAAGCCTCCCCCCTGAGGGCAAAGCGTAATCACCTGCCACTTTCGTGTGGCCAGTGGGCAGGGGGCGGGGGTGGGGGGGGGTTGCTCACTTTGCTCCCTACCCCACCCCAAGGCCTGGCACCCTGCCCGTGCCAGCATCCCTGTATCTCTTTGGCTTCAGAATCCATTGTCCCTTCTGAACCATGCCTTCCTCTCTTGGTAAGCATGTTTCCAGGACTCAGAAGACAGGGAGGCTCTTAGGCTCAGCATTTCTGTATGTTTAAGAGCCTATCCTCCCACCTCTAGGACAGTGTTCTCTACTTCCCTCATGCAGCCACCCTTTCATACAATTCCTCATGTGGTGGTGGTGAACCCCCATTCTTTTTGTTGCTACTTCATAACTGTCACTTTGCTACTGTTATGAAACGGGTGACCCCGATGAAAGGGTCGCTTGATCCCATGTGGGGGTCACAACCCACAGGTTGAGAAGTGCTTCTCTAATACAACCAGTGTCTGTTCTTTTGCTGACTGGCCTCTCCGTAACCTGAACTCCTAGCCACCCTGCAGGATGGAAGAGGCTTGCCCCTCTGGATTCCCCAGACAGATGGAATTTTTCTGGGCCAGAGTCCACTCCATGGCACTGGGTTAGGTGAGAAGCCACACCCCCCCATGTCCTCTGAACCCCAAGCACAAATCCCCAAGCACAGACAGCAGTTTCTCACAAAAGGAAACAGCCATTTTATAATGGCACTGTGATTTTGAATTTTCATAGCTGGTTCCCATCACCTTTCCCACTCAACTTAAACGTCCCAGAGGTTTTGGACCCCAAGCCCTCCTCCATAACACGTCTGTAGCTATGCCCAGTCTCACGGCGCTAGTGCCTGGGTTAGGTACAGTCTATAGCAGGTGTACAGAGATACCAAGCCTGTCCCTTCTGGCCTCCCCAGAAGACCCCACTGGTGGGTGAGTGCCAGCTAAATAAAAGATGCATGGTTTGAGGAGTCGGCTCCACCCAGCTTTGGTGCCCATTAACTGCTGGCCAGGTCAGCAGGCCCAGGAGCCTGGGTCTCCTCAGGTAGACACGGAGAATATCATACCTTTAAATGAGATAGTTGTGTGCCTTCCATGGGAGTCATGCTTATTGATAGTATAGTCAAGCTCAACTGATTCCCACTCCCTTTCTCCTCCTGTAGGTTTTTCTAGCATTTTCTAGATTACTCCTAGGACTTCCTCTGCTGGGACCCAATGGCTATGGATGTATCTACACAGAGGCCAGGCTCCCAAGGGCCAGCATGTTAGTTGCTTCCCAGAGGGTGAGGTGCAGGTTAAGAAGGTCATGGGCAGTCGGTGAGTAGGCAGGAGGCCAAGAGGAGCAGGTGGCAAACTCTGACTGGCTCAAGTCAAGGCCCTTGATTCTTGGCCCAGCTTCCAAAGGGTCTTTGGAAGATAGCTTTCGCTCCTGGACGGCTTGGTTTCCACAGGAAAAGGCTTGCATCCGGGAGGCTTGGTCTTGAATTCTGGACACCAAAGACCTGACCAAAGACCAGCCAACATGTCGAAGTCACTGGGATCCATGACCATAGAGCAAAGCCCAAATCATGGTGAGCCCTGTGCTGAGGACGTGCACTCCAGAGGGTTTTCAAGGACTCCTTTGTTGGGATTTGCATCACCAGGTCTTTCTTCCCAGGTGCCTCCTCTGAGTGGACTTGAACCTCTAGCTTTGCCATTGGCAGTTTTGGGTTAACCGTCTGCTCCTCCCAGGGCCTCTGGGAAGTAGTTATGATGGTCCCTAGTTGCCCTTGGGTCAGTGCCAACTCCTCGCCAGCCCATGTCCATCCAAAGGAAACGCTGCCTGGTTAGGCACTGTTCACACACTTATCTTTAACCTTGAATCCATTATGGCAGCCTCTGGGTCCATCCATCTCCCTGAAGGCCTTCTCCTCGTTCATTGCCCCTCTATGTTACCAAGCATGATGTCCTTCTCTGCAGACCGGTCTCTCCTGACCATGGGTCCCTTGCCTCCAGGGAACATTCTGGCTGTACGTTTCCTGAGACAGACATCAGTTCACTTGGCTGTCCCTCCATGATCTTTGCAATATTCTTTGCCTGCACCATCATTTAAATTCATTGATCCTTCTCCGGTCTTTTTTTTTTTTTTTAATCGATGTCCAAATTTCACAAAGTATGATGGCTGGGGCAAGGACCCCCTTAGTCCTCAAAGGAGCATCCTTGTTTCCCAGTACTGTCAAGGGAGCATGGGCAGCAGATTTGCCCGAGGCAATACCAACTTCGATCTCGTGACATGCATTCTAGAGGCAAGCAAGGCCAGCCTTGACAACGTCAGTCATTTCTAGTTATCAAGATGTCACTTGCCTACTACTCCAGGTGTGAGAATGTTTGGTCCTCTTTACGTTAAAGCACAATCCGTATAAGTGACCTGGATCAGTTAGAGACGTTCATTATTTCTAATGGTGAAGAACATGCCGGAATCTACATAAAACTGGAAGGGAGCTCAGTTTTGGAGTGAAGAGCAATTCCTGAGACCTTGGCAGTAGGAGCTTGAGGGTTTGTCTTCTGCAGCCTTCAGACAAGCGATGACTGTTACAATACTGGTTGGCCAGGGGTTCTAGGGGTCTCCCATTCCCTGATAAAGGCAGAGAGGACTGGTGTGTTGGCCCAGGACCAGGTCTGTACATGCCCTGGCTGCTGCTGAGCTCTCTCCTTCCATGGCTATACATCCAAAGGGACTCAGTGTTCATGGCCATAGACCTGATCAACATTGACCAACTCTCCTAAAGAGGGGAAGCAGCGGGGGACTTTTCACCTTCTAGGAAGGAGACTGTGTTAGTCCGGGTAGACTAGAGAAACAAATACATAGACTCACATATGGATATAAGGGAATGGTTTATATACAAAAGGAATGGAACACTGAGGAAAGCATCCCAGCCCAGTCCAGTTCAAAGTCATAAGTCCGATATTAGCCCACATGCCTGATGCCAATCTATAACGTCTTCTTCCGACTCATGAAGCCACAGGTCAGTGGGTGCAGAGTCCCGGCGCTGGCAGGGGTCTCCCCACGGCCCCTCGCTTCCAGGGCTCAGGATCCATCAACAGTATCAGTGGTAGCAGAAGTAACTCATCGCTGGCAGGGGTCTCCACATGGCCTCTCCAGCTTCAGAGGTCTGGTTCCATCAGGGCAAAGCCGTGTGGCTTCTCCTCCGGCTCCCCAGATGCTGCCATCTTGTCTTGTCTGTGATTCATCATCTCTGAGACTAACTCCCAACAGCTAGGGAGATAGCTTCTCATCTCCACCAGGGAAATATTGCAAGCTTTCCCAGAAGTCTCAGGAGAAAGCCATGCCCACACAGAGGCCTCATTGGCTACTCAATGGCTAGCTCCAGATTAACAGGCTAGACTCCACCCCTACATCTCAATCATGAAATTAACATAAACTCTTGACTGCCACAAAGACCCAGGTTTGATGCCCAGGCAGCACACCTCTGGCATGGCCACCACCCATCCTTTAGAGGAGGCTTGCCTGGCGCAGTGAGGCTGAGCAGGCATCAATTGAACATCTAGGCTGAGTGGTCCAGGAGGAAAGACCTGTCGCTAAAAGCCAGAAGTGAATGCATGGCAGTGACCTTCTTAGAAGCAGCTGGTGACAATGCTGTGGATCCTGGTGACCACTGGCAGATCCCAATGGTCTGAGAAGCACAGCAGGCTGGGAACAATGTGGGACCAGGCAACCCTTCATCCTGCCTTCACTGGAGCCTCCATGAGCTGGAGGAGGTCTCTCGGGCAACTCACGACAATAGGTACTGAGCCTGTGCTGGGTGTTGATGTGTTCCTAGCCAACAGTGCCCCCCCCCCACCCCACTCCACTGACATCTCTAGATTGCACATGGCTGGGCATGACCTCTAAACAGGTCATGATGGCTAAATTAAGCAGCATGGGCCACCGCCGCCATCGTGAATGCAAACACTCAGGGCCGCTTCCTGGCAAGGGTAATGAAAAAATTAATTGAATAATCAGCCCATGTAAATAGATTCTGCGCAAGCTTCCCTTTGGGTGGGAGGGAAGGGCCAGGGCTCCTGTGATTTATGGCTGTGCGTGGTCTAATGAATGAGGCCGGGTGCCCCCATGGTGAGCCCCGAGTTCTCCTGCCTGGCATTATGAGGTGGTTAGATCATTCTGAGCTGCTTGGCTCAGGTGACCCAGCTCCCGCATGAGAGATGGGGGGTCATTAAAATCTGCCACACAGTTGAAACTCTCTCTATAAAGAGACTCACTCACAGGCTGGCTTTGCAGCATAGCTGCCTCTCGCGCAGGGGGCAAGGCCTTCTCTCATGTAGAGAAAACTGGGGCCGAAGCACTAATGATGGAAAAGAAATGGATGGTCCTGCCTTGATAGGCTGGGTGGCTGTAAGGGGCAGCGGTAAGAGAGTGACTGGCCGCTGGATACAGAGGCTGCAGGAAAAGCAATGAGGGATGAGTTACCATTAAGTGGAAAATGGTTCCAGTGCCTGAGACTCATGATGGGAAAGTCTGCATCTGAGCAGCCAGTGTGGGAAATAAGAAAGAGGTTAGAGTCCAAGGTCAGAGAGTAGTGAACCTGCCCTGAAGATGCATGCCCATACCTGTGCCCTTTCTCTTTTTGGGGGAGGGGGCATCACTACCCTCTGGTGGGAGTAGGAGGCCCAGCCTTGCTCCTACAGAGCTGCTGCTGGATTTGAACGGCCAACCCAGTGGACCGCCGTCCTGCACTCAACCACTATGCCACCGGGCTCAGCCCACTCTTTCTCTTAAGCACCAATCTTCTTGTATGCAAAATCGGCATGGATTTTCCTAGGAGCCCCGGTGGATCCATGGTGAGGTACTCAGAAAGGTTGACAGTTCGAGCCCCAATGGCCTGGTGGTGATGTGTTAGGCTGCGAACCACAAGGTCAGTGGTTCGAACCCACCAGCTGCTGCATGGGAGAACGATGAGGCTGCCTACTCCTGCCAAGAGTGACAATCTGGGGAACCCATGGGGGCGGTTTTGTTCTGTTCTGTAAGAGTCACTGTGAGTCAGAGGCAGTGGGTTTGTTTGAGCATGTCTGAGGGAGGGTGACCTGCGGATTTTCTCCTGTAAAGATGATGGCCTAGGAGACTCTATGGTTCCTCTTGATGCTGTCACATGGGTCGACTCTCAGTTGCTACTGGTATCAGCAACGGCTATCCCACCTGTTCCAATAGGCCACTGTGACTAGCCAAGGCGTTTCAGCCTTTGGACATGGCTGTGACCCTGAGTTTGGTCTGACTCATAGTGACCCGGTGAGCAGCAGGGAAATACCACCCTGATCCTGCGCCAGCCCCACCACGGTCCCCTGGTTTCAGCTCGTATTTGCAGCTACTGGGCCCAACCCATCTCGAGGAAGGCCTTCCTCTTTGTCACTGGCTGCCCCTGTACTTGACCAAGTGTGATGTCCTTCTCCAAGGGTTGGTCTGTGACACAAAAGATCACCACCCTTGCCTGCGGGGAGCATTCCGGCTGCGCTTTTTCCAAGACAGACTTGTTGGTGCTCTTGGCAGTCCCGGGTGCTTGCAGCAGTCACCACCAGCACCATCCAGATGCACTGATTCTTCATCTGCCTTCCCTGTGCCATGTGTGATGTTTTCAGGCACAGGAGGTGGCGGGGAATGCGGTGCAGTTGGTGTTGCGGTTGGGGGCTATCTGGATGGTTCTGACCCATAGTGCTTCTCTGTACCCCAGAGGGAAACCCTGCCCGGTCTTGACCCCTCCTTGCAACAGTTCGTCTATTCAAGCTCATGGCTGCAGCACTGTGTCCAGTCCAGTTCAGTCCATTGAAGGCTTGCTCCTTTCCATTGCCCCAGGCTTTGCCATGCAAGATGTCCTCCTTCTCTTTATCATATTCAAAATAATAATGAAACAAACATGGTGGAATGAAATGAAATGAATTGGTGACCACAGTTGGAGGGTACCTGCCAGGACATCGGAGGGGGAGGGAGTCATCCTTCAAAGATTATTTCAGGGGAGGAAACAGTTCCACAGTGAAAAGACTCTGTTTAAAGTAAATAAAAACAACCCAAATGTCAAAGGATAACAAACTATTTTTACATGAAATGGCGCTCTGTTTTCACCAGGAAGCAGCATCCAGCTCAACTCTACAGGAGAACTAACCACATTGGTTCACAGGACCCAGGCGGGACAGGCTCCAAGTCTCACTTCTATTTTTAGTGACCCACACGCCAAATCAAAGTTTCTTTAGGGGAAAAAAAAAGATGGACACAAGCACTTCATTCAAATGATAGCCGAGCCTATCTCTCTTCTGAAACTACGTTTTGTTTGCCACGTCAAAAACTTCTTATGCCATAGAAATAGTAGGCTGTTTTCCAAGAAGAGTAAATAGATAAGTGTACCACTGTCCAAGATCCTGGGGGTGTGGGGGTGTGTGTTCACTAATTCATTCATAACGACTTGGCAAGTCTGTAAGAAGCACATTGCTTATGTGAACTGAAGAGGGGGAGAGCCTGGGTCACAGCTCAGTTTCCAGTCAGCTCCACATGTTGTGTTGTTGGTGGATTTTTTTTGTGTGTCCTCTTCTAAAGGCTATTTGTGTTGCCATCATAGACACACATCAGAGCACACATCAACAGAGTCATTTCTACGCCTTTAATTTAGGGCCATTGGTTGTGTCCTTTGAGATGTGTAACCATTTCCTTCTCAGAGTCTTTCCTCCTTCCCCAGTCCTTTTTCCTTTGCTAATGCAAACCCAAGACTCCCCAGACGCTCATCTCGCCTTTTGAGTTGCATTCATCCATTTAGGAGGCCTGGTGCAGTGGATTTCACATTCCTTCGATGGCAGTGAGTTTGGTTTGACTTTGGTTGTCAGTTTGAGCCCATCTTGACAGCTCTTGTAAGAGCATCATGTTCAAGTCAGTAAAGTTAAAAGACAGTGTTCCACCTTAAGATGCATCCAGGGCAAATGGTGTAACATTTCACAATGACCCCCCCAGCGCAGTCATTTCAGGGGTCCCCCATCATCCATGGCTTCAGGAAGTCTAATGGTGCCATGAAATTTTAAAATTTTGTTCTACATTTTCTCCCTTTTGATGGAGAACTTCCTCTGGAATCACTGGTCAAACTGTGGAGTCCTCGTAAGCAGATGGCAGCCAGCCAGGAACTGGGTGAAGGGTGACCAGGAGGGTTGAAGGATGTGGGGGCAGAAAGTGATGTGGGCCACCTGTTGGCTTTAGGACAGATGGTGCGTGGGGAGGGCAGGTCATCCCGAGGGACTTGGGTTTGATTTGCTACAGCAGTTCCTGGTCCAGTAAGTATACCTGATACTTAAAAACTGGGGAATCCACTGTCCAGGGAAGAGCTGTACTGGCTGTCATTGTTGTGAGGTGCTGTCACATGGATTCTGGCTCCCACTGGCACAGGTAGAGCAGAACAAAACACCACCTGGGCTAGTCCGCATACCGGTTCTTATGTTTGAGCCCTTTGTGGCAGCCAGGGTGTCAAGGACCTTCCTCTTTATCCCTGCTCCACTGCTTTACTGAGCGTGCTCTCCCCCCTGGGGACTGGTGTCTCCTCATAACACGTCCAAGGTGTGCGGCAGTCTCTTTAAATGGATGGATGACAAATACATCAGCCTGTGGGTGGTGCAAATGGTTGCACGGGCGTAGCGGCTCACCTGAAGTTTGGCGGTGCTTGTCCACCAGGGTCTCCTGAACAGCACGCCCTAGTGACCTACTCCCCAAGAGGACAGCCAGCTAAACCCTATGGATCATGCCCTGAAACGTCCAGGGTTGGCCTCCCTCGATTGAAATCCACTTGTCAGCAAGGGTTTTTAAATATCCTTTCCATCTACCCGTTAAGAATTTGGTTCGAGGTAGCACCTTCCAGCAGAGTGACAATCCTGCAAGGTCATCTTGGTGAGTGGCTGCTCTCCTGAAGAAAGCCTGAGTGAGCAGTCTCGAATCTCAGCAGGACAGATGGCTTTGATGGGTAAACAGCCAAGAGGCCACTGTACAAACCCAAGGCTCCTTGTAGGTTCCAGGTTGGCATGGACACTGCCATCACATACTTCACTTTGCTGGAGCAAGATGACAGAGAGGTTCATAGGAAGGCGGAAACACCCCCAAAGAAAAACTCAGAGCTCCAACTCAGATCCCAAACTCCAGGAATGTATCCAAGAACCAGCAGGCATCTCATGACCTCCCTCCTCTCCAACACAAAGGACACAATGTTGTGCAGCCTGGAGCAGCCCCTGGGCAGCAGGACAGGCTCTTGCCCTTCTCACCAGCAATGACCCTCCTAACCGGGCTATGGGCTTAAATCAGAACGGGCATTTCACGTACAAATGTTTGATGTTTCAACCTAGCAATAACCAGAGCAAATCATCGCAGAAATACTATTTTTACCTTAAAAGAAAAAAAGGACACTGAAGGCAGCCGAATACCTGGTGAGTGAGCCAAACTTTTAATTTTCTGCTATGACTCCTTTTTATATCACTCCTGTGGGTGATTAGAGAAATTACTTTTAAACATTTGTGCTTCATACAATGAATTCTTTCCTTGTCAATAACATTTAAGGAAACCACCCAACTGTCTGGAAATTAGCTATTATAGCTGAACACGAAAAATGCTTTAATTTTCCATGACAATCTGCCTTGAAGAATGGCATGCACCCCTCCCTCCCTCCCACCCTCCCTCCTTCCCCCCTTCCTGGCTTCACATTTGATCTTGCCAACCCCAACTTGAAAAAGGAGTCATCTTTATGGTCTTGGTGGGCTGCCAAGGGAGAGACCCCAAACTCAAATCCACTTTATAGAGACCCTGTTGTTATTAAGCATTAGACAGGGGGACAGAGACAAGACAAAAAAAACATCATCTGGAAGAAGGGGTCTGTCAGCTCAAGGTCCTAGCAATGTCTAAATCAGGCGTCCTCAAACTGGCCCCCTGTTTAAAAAGTTTGAGGACCCTGGTCTAAATGATTCACTTCCATGTGGCTAATTATAGACCACAGATAGCGAAGGGAGTCATCACAGGATTACGATGGTATCAGACGGATTCATCGTTGTCACAGGGAGGTCTGCAGGAGTGGGGCGGGGGACGAGGCTGAGATGCCCACTCTTCCTGCCTGACCCCACCCCGAGCGCATTTAGCACTAGCTGATAACCATTATCGTTTGCTTCTCCACTGAATGCAATTAAACTCACCTCCACTCACAATCCTCTGGGAACCGTAAACGTTGCTTACAAATTGCCTGCCTCGCTTGGTCATTAGCCTGCCCACGTCAGCCGGCGTGCTGCACGCTTGAACCACCAGTCGTGGAATCACAGGGAAAGTGTGCCAGGCCTTTGAGGGTCAAAGTGCCTCTTTCCAGGTGGTCTTACACATCCCAGTTTGGGACGTGCACCCAGGAAACGTCATGCTGACAAGGACTTCCGTCAAAACCTCCAATCCCTTTGGGATTGCTCAGCATCCTGGATCCAGCTCTGCACGATTGCAGATCACGCTACTGCACTTTGAGCGAGGCAGTCAGTCTCGGAGTCAGCAGTTTGAGACCAACAGCTGCTCCAAGGACAAAGAGGAGGTGGCATGCTCCCATACAGAGGTATCCACTGGGCCATCCAAAGGATGAGTGCTGCTCTCTCTGTCATGCGTGGCCCCTAGGTGTTGGAAGAGATGCCAGGGCTCCTATGCTTTGACCTCTTGATGTCAGGAGGGTCTGGCTTTGTAGATTTCCCTGAATCCCAGAGCAGCTTTCACATCTGGTAGCTGAAGATGACCACCATCCACAAGGCAAATGTCCTCACCAGAAGGGACCACTGAGGCAAGAGCAAGAGCACCCCCGGTGTCATATTTTGGCTTTGGGTTGTTGACTTGGGTTGGGGATAGTTCCCAGAGTCTGGGGTTGCCTATCCACCCTCTGGTTATTGGAGAGGGCTTTAGGTCTTCGATTTCTGCTCCAGTCACTTGGCTATCTCCCCCACCACTCCCCAAGACCATGTCCACTGCATCTGCTTTAAAATGTATGGCTCAGGCTGTCAGTAGTCTTCTGGGTGGTCTCCTGTTATCTGTGCCACCTCTCTTAGGATCTTTAATCTGTTCTCTTGACCGTGTCTCTTTCCCCATCATTACAGGGCACCTTCTTTCTCTTTTTCTTAACTACCCTCCATGGAAGTTCATTTTTCCTAAGTCGTCAAAACAAAACAAACCCCACCTGTTGCCTTGCATGATCTTTCGTATCATGGCCACCTCGTCTTGTTGTTTTGTGTCCCTCAAGTCGCCCTCCACGCCCAGCGACGAGACAACAAAAAGAACAGAGCTTTGCCCGGTCCTGTCCTCGTCGCTGGCAGAGACTCCATACCGTGCAGTTTAGGCCTGCTGTCCCCATCTCCCCGCTGCTCTCCGTGCTCCGCTGCCTGGACTTCTTTAACAAGCCACTTTGATCATCCCTCTTTAGCTTTTACCACTTCCAGCATCAGCGTTTAAGAGGATAAATTTACCTGTGAGTTTTACTATCGTGCATGAAAACTGTAATCATCTGTAAGATGTTCATGGGGGCTCAGTCTTGATCATTTAAACATCTCCATGACGATGTCCTCTTTGTGACCCATGAGTGTGGGTGTGTGTGTGAAATGTGGACAATCAAACTTAGGGATGCCCACAGGGCTGGTTGCAGGTGTGTCTGGAGACTTGCACAATACAATTTTCTCCAAGTGTGCTTCTGAAATGCCTGAGGAAGGCCTGGGTTTTAAAGTCATTGTTTCCTGGTTGATTTCCAAGCAAAGGAAACTTTGGTAAATATGAAGAAAAAGGAAAACAAAAACAGAAGGATTTTCTGATGGACAATAGAGTTTTTATATATGGTGGGTGCAACTGTCACAAGAGAGTCCAATTTCAGTAATTATTTGATGCAGGAGACACACATCCAAACACCTACTCACCCATACTCACGCACACATACATGCACATGTGTACACACACGTAGACACACATGCATGCATACCCACATACACACATGCATAAATAGACACATATGTACACAAATATATACACACAAAACGCACATGCACCCAAATGTGTACACATGCACACATACACACATACTACACTACATGCACATGTACACAGATATGTACACTGTATACATACAAACTTATACATACAGTGCATACACATATACTCAAATGTGTAAGCACACACATTTGGGATCAACAGACTATTAATCCAGTTATGTCTCTATCGATTTACCTCTCTGAATTCCACAAGGAGCCCTGGTTGGTGTAGGTCAGCAGTTCAAAGCCACCAGCTGCTTCTTGGAGCAAGACAAAATTCTACTCCGGGAGGAGTCACCATCACAGAAACTCACAGGGGAAGTTCTATCCTGTCCTGTAGGCTCACCAGGAGTTTCCATCATGCCATATGTTTGTGTACATGTGTGTCTGGGTATACATATGGATGTATTTGGGTGGGTGGGTATGCATGTGTGCGTGTATATGTGTGCTTGTGTCTATGTATGTGCATGTGTGTTTGTGCATGTATGTGCACACGTGTCTGGGTGGGGAGGTGTTTGGATGTGTGTCTCCTGCATCAAATCATTACAGAAACTGGCCTCTCTCTTCACAGGTGCACCCAGCATATACAAAAACTGACTGTTTTTTTGTGTGTTTTGATTCCATATAGAGAAAAACAAACTGAAACAAAAAACAAAATTAGTAAATAAAAACCCCAAACCCAATACCAATAACAAAGTAAAACACAGGAAAACCTGAGTCGAAACAATATCAGAAATGAGTCAAACCTGGAGCACATGGGAAATGGGTTCAAAGGGAGAACACAGATCATGTGCTGAAAGGTAACCGAACGCACTGCATTGATCCCCTCTCCAGAGCTCTCAGTCTGCTAGCAAAGCTGTCCACAGCCCTGGGCGCCTGAGCTCACCTTCCCACTTCTGTGCTCACCCTCCCTAACGGCTCCCAGAGGTGACTCTGGGGCTTGGGGTCGTTTCCCTAACTCCCGGCAATGCTTGAGATTTCCCGTAGGGGTTCCCCTGGGTGACTGTCTTTGCCTCAATCTCAGCCCATGGGTGGGAGACGCAGAAGGAACCCTGGAGTTTGGACCAAGCCTTGTTAGTCCATAGGAAGAGAGGGACACCCAGGGTCTGTCTGTGCCTCCCTCCTTCTCTCCCTCAGGTATCAGGTCTCATTTATTTTCTTTACTGCACTGCTAACCCCCTGTTACTGCTGAAGGTAATTAGCTTGGAGCAATTATAATCATTCTCTCATCCCTCTCCTGCTTGCTTCTGGAAGGGGGAGGGATGGGGGCCAAGGTGAGGCACTGGGATGAGCTGGGTGTGAGGGGTGGGGTGGGACTTCCATTCCTAAGGCAATTTCTGTGGCTTCCTCCTCAACCTGTCCACCCAGCTGGCTCCTCTGGGCATTGGGAGGCTCCCAGGAGGCCTTGGAAGAGTTTCCCATCTGGCTTTCACTCCATGTATTTGGTAGTGGGTGGTGGGGAGCGAGGGACATGGCGATGGGAAGTACGCACGCTTCTTTCTGTTGAAGCTTGCATGCCCCTCACGCTCTTGGGCCCCTCCATGGTCACGAGACAGGGGTCCAGGTGGCCTCTGACTCCCAGCACCCCCAAATATATAGAGCAGGACCCTGCTCTGTGTAGTTTCCAGCGCCCCGCACTTCAGTCTCCAGGACTTTCTTCTGAGGGGCTGCTGGGTGGGTTAGCAGCTGAGCCCCTTCCTGCTGGCGCTACCTTACCCTTGGTGTTGTCTGCGGCTGCTGTACCAACCCTACATGCTGAGAAGGTCCCGCTGTCCCCCTAGAACTGCCCCCAGGGGAGCTGACTTCTCCTAGGTGCCTCTGGGTAGGGTCCAACTCCCACCTTTCAGCAGGATGACACGTGTTGCTCAGGACTCCTCCTGCATTCTGCCACACCTTCAGAGAGGAATCTGAGCTCCAGTCCCCACACCCTTCTTTGGTAGAAGTGCCGATCTGTTGCTGATTGTCAAGTGATCCTTTGTATTTATTTAGGTTGCTCCTTTTGAGAGCCAAAGAAATCACAACCCTGCTGGATCCCTCCACACTGTCCTGGTGGTCTGTGGCAGTCACCTAGTCTGATGTCAATGTGAGGATGAAGAGTGTACGAGTGGAATCTAGCCTATCAATCTAGAGCTAGCCCATGAGACCTCGGTATGGGCATGGCTTTCTCTTGAGAATTCTGGGGAATCCTGCCATAGTTTCCCCTTGGAGGTGAAAGACTCACTAAGTTCCTGGGAGACTCTCTACTGACAAGACACAGGGTAATATGCTGATAGACCCTGAGTGCTGCACACTGAAGGAGCCACAAGGAACACCCTTATCAGCATGGAGCTTTTTCTGCCAACACTGGATGCACAAGATTTTGCACCTACTGGCCTTTGACTGTCCTGGTGTCATTGCATGTGCTTCCTGAGTCTGAAGAGGACTTATAGATTGCTATTGAGCATATGGGGCTCATATCGGACTTATGCCCTTGGGCTGGACTGGGATGTTTTCTCCCTGTTCAATTGCTCTGTATATAAACCTCTCCCTTATATGCATGTGTGTACTGATGAATTTTGTTTCTTTAGTCTACCCAAACTAACACATGGTCCATTCAGGAGCTGCACATGGACCATCCTCTGTGGAGAGCGAGATCATTAGGATCGGACAGACTGGAGTACAAATCCACCTCTGTCGTTCATGGGCTCTCCGAACAAGTGACTCTTTCTCCCTGTGCCTCTGTTTCCCCTTTAATACCTTCATCTCACTACCCTCCAGTGGATTCTGACTCATCAGAGCCCTAGAAGATAGGGTACCACTGTCCCAGTGGGTTCTCGAGACTGAAATAGAAACCTTGTCTTTTTTTCACCCCCTTGGAGAGGGTGGTGGTTTAGAAGTGCCAGCCGTGAGGTAAGCCACCCACAGTGTCCCCCACGATGCCTCCCAGGCTCCATCTTTGAATATCGCAGCACATGTCTTTGGTGTGCAGTGTCCTGGGAAGTTTAAGTGAGTACAACAGGCTTTACCAGTGGCCATCCAGTTTGTCCCTGACTTGTGGGGTACAGCAGTGTGAAAGGTTGCCGGGTCCTGTGCCAGTCTCTGAGTGGATTGACTGTTGCCATCTGCAGGATTTCTGTGGGCGCAGATTTGGGAGAAATAGATCTCCAGGCTGTGCTTCATAGCCTGTCTCAACCGGAGAACACCACTGGAACCTGTTCACGTGTGGCGAGGCCCCCCGCAGAGAGGATTCAGGTCCCAGCAGACACCTGCCCTCACCTGCCACCTTGGTAATATTCCCTGCAGCCACCAACTGAGGTCACGTGGGACAGAGTGGCGCTGACATGGCACACTTGGGGTTCAAGAAAGGATTGTATCCATTTCCAGACACCAGCGGTGGGGATGGCTTGTTGCCCAGCCGTGGAAAACTGAGACCAGGAGAAAGAAGGCTAGCAAGAGCAGCCATTAAAACTCAAACTCACTGCCAGAGAGTTGATTCTGTCTCAAGGTGACCCTAGAGGACAGGGTAGGACCTGCTACTGGGGCTGTAACTGAGGCTGTAACTCTTTGTGGGAGCAGATCGCCTCATCTTTCTCTTGAGGAGCAGCTGATGGCTTTGGAGCACTGACCTTGCTAGGACAGCAGGTGAACATTTGTGATCTCATAGTGCCACCAAGGCACCTTTCAATAGCAACAACAGAACATAAACACAAAACCAAGCAACGAAACTCTTTGCCCTTCATTTGATTCCTGTTCATAGCAGGAACCTATCCCCAAGAGGACGGCGTAGAATGTCCCATGTGTTTTCTGAGGCCATCTCCATCTTCACGAGAACAGGCGGCCCCACCTTCCTCCATTGGGGTGGTGCCTGGGTTCAAATGGCTGGTTTTGAGCTAAGCAGTCCAATTCCTAACCATGGCTTCTTTGGGAATAATCATCAGGGAATGTGGTTGTTCAGGAGAGAGAGCCTAGGAGTCTTAGCTAAGGCATCAATCAACTGCACAAACAACTACATCTTAAGCAGTGCGTGGCCTTGGACTGGGTGTCATAAACTGAATGACAAGGTCCCTTCCCTGAAGAAGTTAACTGGCTTTGTGGGTGATGAATAAACCCACCAAGCTGTTCAATTCCTTTACCTGAGGTTGTGTGCTGTATACTCTCTCTCTCTCTCTCTCTCTCTCTCTCTCTCTCTCTCTCACACACACACACACACACACCATTCAAGGAATCTTCTAGAAAATTAAACAGAGGAGGTAGAGCTTGGCTTCACGTTCCCTGCCCCACTGAGCCTGTTAAGAAGTGGGTTTTGTCTTTGTCTCCATCAGAGAGAACCTCCACGGATCTCGCTTGCTCTTCCCCAGCCCATGCGATTCTCAGTTCAAAGCACAGAGCACTTGGTATTTACATCAGCGCTTGCTACCCGGCCCCACCCCGCCCGGTTCTTTGCACTGAGAGCGGAGGATTACAGGGCATGCTTTTCAAGTCCGTCTCAGTCCCTGATCAAAGGAAGTGTTTTAGCGCCTTAGTTTGCCCGAGCTCCAACATCACACTCGTCTTAGCTTGGGGTGTTGCGAAAATCATTTCTGCTGAAACGCTGGAGAGAAGGA